>CAEFZX010029214.1:0-13075 GCA_903066825.1 Alfaro cultratus
AAGGCAACTTTCCAGGTTTGTGTTTGATGAGGAAATAATGTTATAAAATGATGTAAAGCCTAAAAACATCAGAATTTCACTGACACTGGAAGAGTCAAAACAAACCAGTGAAACCACTTCCCAGCAGGACAAACCGGGGCTTTACGTCGCTGCAACCATGGAAACCCAGTCAATGAAGCTCAGGACCATAAAGTTTTTAAAAGAAAAATTTAAACTGAAACAAAAGAGTTTTGAACCTGAACAATTATTTTTAAACTGAGAAATTATTTTTGAAACAGAATAAAAAGATTTGAAACAAAATATTCAAGCTGAAAAAAAGTTTTGAATTTGAAAAAAAAGATTTGAAACAAAATTTTGAAACTGAAAAAATGTTCAAAACTACTTTTCTGATTCAAGGATTTCTTTCAGTTTCATGTTTTATTCTTTTGAACAAACTTTATGTTCCCAATTTAGCTCCATACATTACTCCATGTTATGTTTCCATACCATTCAATATAAACAGAAATGTTCTTGACCGACAGAAAAAGAAAACATATTTATAGATTACATTATGTGGTATTAATGTGTAGAGACAATTCACGAAGCAAAGCCTGTCCTCAAACATCAAAACAAAGTGAGCAGTGGAGTTTCGTTGAATGTCTCCTGGAGCTGCAGGTACCAAACAGCAACATGTTTGGAGTCTTTGGTGTGTTTCCTCTGTACCAACATTCCTGTTATCGCCACTCAGGAAGAGCATGAAAACTCAGTTATACATTTTTTTTTACATTCAGTTAGTCCTTCATAAATATTTAAAATAGGTATTCAACATTTCTTCTCAGCAAATATGTTCCAAATATTTCCATTGACATGAAATGTACACCAAAATGTCGATAACTGAAACAACCCATACATGCAATTTAATCAAAGCAAATTACTCAAATACTGAAGCTATGGGCAGAGAATTAAATGATACAGTAATAAACTATTGAAGACATAATTCCCTTTTGGATGTGCAGATATTATTTACTATGACTAGACTAAACTCTCCTAGTATTTCTGTGACTTTAATAAAATCTTTAAACAAATTTTATGGGAGAATTTTACTGCCATAAGTCGAGAGCACACATTTCCAGTCTGAAAACAAACTTCACCTCTCAACACTTCTGCTCCCTTTCAAATATTCACTGCGTTCTCTTAAACCTTTCTCCTTTCGCTCAAAACTTGTCTCTACTCGGATCAAATCTCTGCTTGCTTGCAAATAATTTTCTGCTCTCTCTCAAAACAAAAAGCATTGTTGCCTGGCAACCGTCTCAACCAATAGAATGAAAAGTGGAAAAGCGCACCAGAGGGCGCAATAACGTCACACATAGAGAGCGAGCTCAGTGTTTTGCCAACCGCCATAAAGAAGAAAAAGAAGAAGTGCTCAGTGTTTGTTGAAGTAAACATGGATGCTAACGGAGGAGCGTAGCTTACGATTTTGAAGTTGTTGTCCCACCGGAGCAAGTACATTAATAGCTTAACCCTCGTTATAGTCCACCATAGTTGTTGTTTTTCGTTTAGGTCGGATGAATGCGACCTGGACGTTCAGATTTATTTCAAAAGATCAGATATAAATATATCGGATATCCAAGTGGCCCGGGTCAAATTCTAAAACCTGTGTTGTTCAGACTTAAGAAAAGATCAGGTACAGATCTCATTAAAGCAAAGTCAGAATTGGATCACTTCCAGGCTGCAGTGTGAAGGCAGCCTCTGATCCCTTTATATGTGGGTGATTTGTGTTGTTACCGTCATCTGTTGTGACTTTCATGTCAATAGAAATATTAGAAATACCCACCGCATGTCAGCTGTATGTGAAAAATGTGGAGTGGTAAAGATGAGAGGCTATAGATTATTTCTAATTCACAACCTGAAGTCAAAAAAATGATCTTATTGACCAGCAAACTCCGGTAGGTTTCGTTTAAAGTCACCGTCAGTGCGCATGTGTGTTTTCAGATAAAACTCTGATAGTTGTAGTCTTTATGAAGCCATCAGATGATGGCGTCTTCTGCTCTGTTTCACAGTCAACGCTAGGTTTTCACCAGCGGCTGCTCTGAAATGTCCTCTGGGGTTTTGTCTCCTTCACGGGACTTTTTCCGTTTCTTGTGACCTGAGAAGAGAAGAAAAGTAAATTTAAAAAATGCATACATTCTTTTTATATATGTTTTGGTATAACTGAGTTAATTTTGATAACACCTATTATAAAACTAAAGTTGAGAAAATGTCCTGTATGTAATAACACTAAAATTTTCTAATTTAATTCAGTAATTTAGATCTATTTGTTGATTTGTGGGCCTGCAAAGAGTTAAAAGAGATGTAGCATTTTTTTTTTTTATGTAGGAAAAAAACAACCATTATGTTTTTATCATAGTATTTGTAGCTACTGATTCTGATCACATTGTTTCTGTTGTTTAAATCTCATTAGGAGCAACAAATTTTCTGCACCAGCCTGGTCTTGCGTCTCTCCTCTGTAGTGAGGGAGTCCCACAGGGCTCAAATTCTGGCCCACTTCTTTTCTGTCTCCATTTTCCCACTTGGCTCCATGGTGACAATATTTATTTTCACTGCTTAGAAAGCAGGAGGGTGTATACAGAGTTGGATAGTAAATAATTACATTTACTCAATTACATTTACTTGGTTAAATTTATTGGGAAAAAAATACTTTTAGGAGTATTTTTACTGCACTGTGCTTTTTACTTTTACTTCAGTAATTTTACTATGAAGTATTTCTACTCGAGTAAAATTTCTGGATTTTCTACCCAAATATGTTTTAGACCTGCAGTTTTTGTTAGTTTCAGAAGTTTTATATTGAACGAAACTGATTTGTAAAAATGTAGTTTTCTCTGATTTTATTTTTTGCTACTTATATGAATTATTGTCATTTTCACCCTTAAAATACCAACATTTCTACTTAACCTTATATTTTGGTCTGTCTGATGATGTAATTTTTAAATATTAGATGATTGATAATTGAGTAGATTTTTCAACAAATACGTTTTTTTCGGAAGGGTATCACATGTTAAATTATGTGGAAATGTGTGATACACATGTGTATCCCATGTGAAATCTCCAGTTTTCACCATCTACTTATTTGACTGTTTCCCCCAGTCAAAAATGTAAAAAAAAAAAAAAGAATTTCAGCATTATTCAAATATAAGGCAATAAAAGACAATATTGCTTTTGTAGACAAGTTTCAGATGAAGTTTAAAATAAAAGTTGTTATACAATTGTCAATAAATAATACTTTCAGTTCTTGGTTAGTGAAGCCTTTACATCGTTCCATACCCTCACTCTGCAACATTTATTTAAATTATTTAATACTTGTCTTATTGTCTTGTTTCACTATAAATGAGAGCAGTTATTTGGTTGGCTCTCCAACATAAAATGTCTCCTGAGAAATCCACATTCTGCTTAGGTTATTTTTTTAAAAACATCTTTTTGCTCTGCAGAGGAAACTAAGCAGGGTTTTCCTTAGACTGAAGCTGAATGGAAATTTGAAGAAACTACAGAGGAATACAAAGTAGGCAGGTTCAAAGCACTGATGTACGTTTGGACAGTAGGATGTGTAAGAGTTTGTTTGTATGTTTAAGGTGGGCAGATTTTATACGAATCAAAGCTGCTGAGGAAGACAGAGAACAAAACAATCAATCAGACTATTTTGAATAAACTGCACATTCATGCATGGTTATATCTGCTCTACTTTTTTAAGATTCAGTTTCATCTCTGATGGTTAGCGTCTGATTAAACTGTTACAGGAAGTGACCTCACAGCGATATATGAGAAAGAGAGACTAACTAAGTTTGAGTAGCAGTTTCTTGCCCAGCGTGTCCTCTGAGCCGCTCAGCGACATGCTGCTGATGAAAGGCGATGTGTCTGTTTCTATGGGAACCGAGGCCATGTCTGAAAAACAGAGACAGAGATCTGAATGATCCCAGTTGTCAGGACAGGACACATTAAAGCGACATTTTGGATTAACAGAAAAGGCATTATATGGTAGCATTGCATAACAACCAGTAGTCTAAGTGTTTTCATTAATCACATCATAAATTTTATTCGTAAACCTCTTCACTGAGTTATTATGTCTTCTTTTTGAAATGCAAAATGCCCATGAAGCATTATTGTAGCAGATGATGAACCAAAGTTTCCTTTGGGCTCAGAAACACATACTTGTAAGTAGGGCTGGACAATATGGCTGAGAAACCTGTCACAAAATAAGCGTTTCATATCAGTCGATATCAATACTTATTGATTAATTTTATGTTTTAAATATCTGAAATATTACCATACTGGCGGCACAGTTTTCACTTCACACTGTTGTTTTTTTATTTTTAGGAAGTTATCAGGCACAGTGGCAAAACCTTAAACTGTTGCTGCGCAAGTTACTCAACAAGCTGTTGCTAAGCAACAAGAAAGTGAGTGAGTGAGTTAGTTGCTAAGCAACCAAAGAGTGAATGAGTGAGTGAGTTAATGTCACCCGCCTTACTTAGCTGGCCGTGGGAAGTTGAGGGCCTACATCTCCCAGAATGCTGTGCGGTTTTGGATCAAAGTTCAGTGAATATTCTATATTTTGAATATTGAATATTCTATAAGATGGATTACCTTTTGATACTGTTCAGATCATGTGTCTATCGCAATGTATATTGTTGTTGATTTATTGTCCAATCCTACTTGTAAGTAAATCAGCATCAAAGCTGCTGTTTCTTTAATCACATCATAAATTAAAGAAACAGTAAAACTGTAAAATCCATTTTTGGTATAAGGTGCCTTCTTCAGAGACTTGGAGAATGTTTGAAGTTTGGTGACTTTTCATTTTACGAGGCAATGGTATTGTTAGAAATGTTTATCACATAAACCCACAGAAACACAAAACAAGATAATTTTATGTTCTTTAACATCCACAATTTGTTTCTTCAAGCTGTTTTTTACAGTGAGGAGTCGGACATACCTGAGTGTGTGTCGGTCTCTGATCGATCCTCTCGGATGTATGGGATCTCATCCATCCTGAGGAACACAGAATCACTGGGACTCTTCTGACCGTCAGACTTACTGCCTGTGGCACAGAGTCATCATTTAAAAGCAATGTGTATCCATCACAGTTCAAACATTGAGATTTGCTCATCTGGACTGGACCTGAACCTAAACCAGAGGAGTCCAAACTTATTGCCCTGAGGGACGAAATCGTCAAACTGAACGCACTTGGAGGCCACCTTTTCTTTTATATTTACCTATACATTTCTTGTGCCTTTTCATTTTATCTGCTCAATAATAAACAAAATGTGAAATATCTTATAGAAACAAGCAAAATAGACTTTAGTGGAAGAGGGATAAGTAAATCATCGTAAATCCAGATATAAAGAATTATAAACTCTATTATTACCAGACAGGCATTTTTGTGGTTGATTGTGAACTAGACTTTTATTTTTGTCTAAGTTAAGTTAAAAAATTATCAGTTATTCAGTACTTGAGTAGTCTTTTTAGGGACTACTTTTTTACTTGCTGAAGTAGTGCTCCTCTTACTTGAGTACAATTTTGAATGTATTCAACCCAATTCTAAGCTGCAATCCACATCTGCCACTTTAATAATACTCAATTTTCAGTTGACAAGCAGGAGTTTGTCCTGATTTTCTTTACGCCATACATTAATTAGGTTTTGATGTTTATATTCTGACATTTGGGCTGCACAGTTGGTAGCACTGTTGCCTTGCAGCAAGAAGGTCCAGGGTTCAATTCCGGTCTATCTAAATTCTCCCTAGGTGTGTGTGTTCATGGTTGTCTCTGTGTTGCCCTGCGACAGACTGGCAACCTGTCCAGGGTGACCTCGCCTCTGGCCCAAAACGTTCACTGGAGACAGGCACCAGCACCTCCTGACCCCACTAGGGACAAGGGTGTAAAGGAAATAGATGGATTAATGAATTCTGACATTTACTTTTACACCCTCTGCTCATCTGGTCTCAGTTGTGGCCTTTTAAAGGCGTGTTTGAGGTTACCAAATTATTGTGTAAAATGACGTTTCAGGAAGCTTCTTTGTTTGTCTCACTCTAATAATGATTCACATGATCTCCTATTGGATCCAGTCTGAACTGCTCACTATCGACAGACCTCCATGTGTCTCTAGAGTCAGATATACTTACGGACGATGCGGTTCTTCTCATTCAGCACTGAGGTGCTGTGTGGGACGCTGGACTGTTGTCCTCTGGTGCGGGCCGAGCTGGGCCGGCTGGGCTCCCTGGGCGGGGGCAGCAGGGTGGCTGTGGTCGGCTCAAAGGGCATGAGCGTAGCAGCGTTCCCTGTGGCTGAAGGGTCAGGGATCGGAGTGTTGGCCTCTGCCAGGCGGATGTCAGCATCAGGAGTTTGAGGGGAGCTGTCCATCCTGGTGGCTGTCAGCGCGTTCTGGTAGTGGCTACGTGTAATCTGATACACAGAAGCAGAGGATTCTGGGTATTAATAAAGTTGAATGACTATAGGGTGGCTTTTGTAATGTTACACAGTAAACAATTAACAGCATTAATTTGGTTTATTTAGCCTGTCATAGAGAAAAAATGTGGATGCTTATTTTTCTAAATAATATTTTCACCGTTTCTACATTTAGAAATGTCAGAGTTCCAAACTAAATATTTAAATCACAAGATAAGTATTTTGTTTACAAACTAAATATTTAGTTAGGAAGCTAAATGTTTAGTTCCAAAATAAATATTTATTTTTCTAGCTAAATATTTATTTACAAACTAAATATTTAGCTCAGACCTAAATATTTAGGGTTACTATATTAATCCTCTATTTACAAATGAAAGCTAAATATTTTGCAAGCGACCTAAATATTTGGCATTCAACTTGTAGCTATTTAGTTAAATAGCTTGTAGCTAAATATTTAGGTCCATGCTAAACATGTAATTTTAAAACTAAACATTTAATTTTCAAACTAAACATTTATTTTCCAAACTCAATATGTAGCTTAAGCGTTAAGTACACTAAATATTTTGCAAGTAACATAAATATTTAACATTTATCTTATTTAGCTAAATAGCTTGCAGCCAAGCTAAACATTTAATTTTCAAACTAAATATTTGAAACTCAGACCTAAATTTTTAGAAATTAAGCTAAATATTTTGCAATTAACATAAATATTTGACATTTACCTTGTACCTAAATAGCTTGTAGCTAAATATTTAGGTCCAAGTTAAATATTTAGCTAATAAGCGGAAGTGAAATATCAAAATAAAAGCTGGGTTTTGCGGACCTCTCCATAAACTTCGGCGCTAGTGGGACTGAATCGTTGCTCAAGTGATGTTTTAATAATTAATTATTCTCTTCTCGACACCGTTATAGATAAAAACATAGGACGTGCCGAGGCTACACAGTTTATGCATCAACGTCCACCAAAACGCTTCCGGTTCATGATTGACTCGCTCAAATATAAAATCAAGATGAAAGCGAAGTTCTACAAATACCCACAACATGACCTGTGTGTACCTTGATGATCTGCAGAGGGGTGAGCTGCCTCACGGAGTAGTCCGGCAGGTAGAAGTTCCCTCCTCCGTTCAGCTGACCCAAACTTCCGGCGTACAGCATGGAGTCAGAGCGCTCCAAGCCGCTGCTGGGAGAGGGCGATCTGTGGACTGCCAGGGAAATAAGTGACCAGACAGGAGCAACATAGGCAGAATATGATGTTGCACGTATTTACATCCTGATTGGTTGAAGGTAGGCCGCTCCTGTTTGAATCAAAGTGTTTAAATCTTATGTTGTGTTGGAGGAAACTAAGCCTGTGACTCGAGTTTACGCGTCAACTGTTGCGCATAATTTCAAAGTACATAGAGTTTTACCATGAAAAAACAAAGATGATTTATTCTTGTTGTTTGTGAACCAGAGTTTTTCCTTCCAGCCAACTTTCAGTTAAAGTTCTTGGATGCTGGACAATGTGAAGAGTTACTTTATAAGTTGTGTTTTGTGGGTGGCACTTCTAGTCTAGGCTAGAAAATGGCCATGATATTTGTTTGGTTAGTAAGTGGCGGTGTGGGCGTCACGAACAGACTCAGCCGTCAGACCTCAGCCAGGCCGCCATCTTGGAGAAATCTGAACTTGGCTAGAAACTCACATTCCCTATGTATTCTGCAGGATGTCCCAAGTAATGGTGGAACTTAAATTATTAATCGCGTTAATCTCTATATACTGTATATTGACAGAATAAGCAACATTTTCAATTCAAACACACATTTTGCTTCTAAATTATTGAGTAAAGATATATATAAGCTCAACAACAAATGTATTTGTTGTTTTTATATGCTATATAGGTAATTAAGGAATTAGATTGGTGCAAAGATATTCAGCTTTCAAGTGTTTCCGGAAACCCTGATAATTAATAGAATTTCTTTGAGAAAACGCTTTGGAAATGTGGACACTGACATCAGTGTTGGGGAGGTCTGCGCTACTGCAACATGTGTAGCACTGAGATACTATTTGCTACACAAGCTCCTTTTTGCACAACTTGCACATAACAATAGTCTTTTCCAGTGTCCCACCAGATAATGTTTTTAAGCAAAAACTCTGGTTGGAACCTTTGTGTGTATATATATATATATATATATATATATATATATATATATATATATTTGTCTTGGACCATTTCATTTGGCACATTGTGCTCATAACAAACTTGGCTTCACTGAGTTCATATTTCATTAAAGAAAATTTGTAAATATGAATTATCACAGGATCTTCTTTTTCTGAGACACCCCTCTGTAATTCAATAACATTTTGCCTTCTCTAAGTTGGCGGCTCTGTTTCAGTTTTATTATTTTTGAGTCATTTTTTGGCAAAGTGTAGGGTGACCAGCATGGAGGGTTTTAGACTTGCTTCCTCAGTAATGTTGCCATACTCAATTGCATTGGCATGAAGTTTTGGAGTTTTCAATGCATGAATAAACATTCACAATTTTAATCTTTGGCAAATATGATTTGAATATGGTTTTATAAAACTTAAAGTGACAAGTTTTTAATAACTCGAGTAACAAATCTGAGGCAAGTTTCACATGAGTTTCACACCAAGGCATTGTTAAGAAGAGAGGCTGAAACAAGGTAGACATTGTTATGATCATAAACTAGAAACGAATGCATTCTAGAAGCATTCAGTGGCAAAATTAAATCTGTTTTATCCCATATGATTACAGTGTAATTAGCAGACAGGTGGTCCCAATCTAATGAAATGTATTTACTTAATACCAGAAAATCTGGCGGCTCTTATGAGAGCCACAAACCAAATTCCTTGGTATTTAGTTTGTGTGGATCAATCAAGTATGGGTTATGTCACTGAGATCAAATTTCAGCAATGATAATGCTTTTATCTATAAGACTTAGTTCAAATAATGTAAAGTCTATTATTAACCAATCAGTCCGAAAAGTTGAGCTCTTAGAAACTTCACCCTGTGTCATTTTTCGCAGTAAGCATGGATCGGTTACCGCCGTCAAGATACATCAAGGTTTCCAAGGCTCAACTTTTCTAACTAGCAGATCATTAGGCTAACATGACTATTTTATGTTTTCTTTCTAAATGTTTTGTGCCAAACACAGAGTCTGCTGAGCTCCAAGCTGGGATGTTGACTAACGTCTGGCATTACAGAAAAATTCTTGATCCGCCACACCCGGAGGTTACATTAAGCAGCTTGTATGCACTGGAAGGACACAATTAGAGACCAAATATATTAAAAAAAACAGTAAAGGTATAGAGTGCAGCCTGGAAGGCAACAACAAAATAAAGAAAGGAGACAAAGACAGCTTTTTGTGGTGCATGTTCAGAGGAGGTGAAAGGACTCAGTATGAGTGACTCAACTGTAGAGGAAACAGGTCAGATAAAATTTTGTACTCACTGAACTAGATATATTTTTTCAGGGCTCTTTGGATTGTAATCTGGAGGCACAACCATTAAACATACAGTAAATCCGTGTTAGTATGCTTCAGCGTAATGACCCTTAGGTGGTCTTGTCGAAAAAGCTAAGACATATCTGTGACTTACTATCTCAAAGAAGGTAAAGAATCTGGATTTCTCTCTCTATCTATCTCAGCCTTTGCTTTAGCAGAAGATATCTCCCTTTTGTTTTAGCTAAAATACAAACGCTATAGATAAAGAATGAATTTATGACAGCATGCTTTTAACACTTATCTTTGAACACTTTCCCTGTGGTGGTGCAGAACCAACATAAGAAGCTTCAGTTCAACTTAATGACAAGTCAGACTACAGATTTAAAAATATCTGATAAAAGAAGAAAAAAAAACATACTTTGCTGTCAGTTCCAGTTCATGATGAGTTAGATCTAAAACTGTCCTTTTAAGTTCTCATCTATTTTCTTACCAAGAGTCTGACTTAATAGTGTACCTCCTGAAAAGTAAGAATCTTGCTTTAGGTGTAGGAATATACAATGCAAGTAAGAAATTGTCATAAACATATGATGGACAAGAACCACCTTTTACATCCATCTATTGCTGTTTTAGACAGTTCCTTTATTTCCTTAGTCGCCAATATTTGATTCTCATCACTGGATTTTGATTTCTTGTTCAGTATTAAAACTTACGAAATGAGCCAAAATAACTAACCAGCTAAATAACTAATATATATTAAAAAAAATTCATCTTCAATTATACTAGTCAGCAGAGTGTAGTTTTGGCCACATAAATGTTGATTTAAACATTTCAGTAGTGTAGAATGTTGCTAGAAGCTTACTAATGGCAACTAAAAATGTCATCAATCTACTTTGAAAAAGGACATTTGGATAAATGTCTGTCTATATCTATGATAGTATTTGCATGAGCATTCAATGTTGCAACAATGAACAGTTCCATAAGCCTTTGACTAAAACTGTAAATAAAGATGGGTAAAAGACTTAATTCCCCACTTTCCACCCCTCATCATATCAATAATGTGTCAGATTTCTTTAAAACAATTCTGAACAAAAGATCGCTTTTGAGGCTCTGATTCATGCGATAAAATATTCATGCATTATTTTTATAAACCATCTGTACTCAAACAATAACACAAAAGGTGACCTGTTGATCTCATGACTCATTTGCACATTTTGCAATGAATACAATTATAGTTTCATAATGAGATTTAGAGGCAAGAGAAAATGATTCAGCTGTCCATCAAAGGAATGGGAACGTTGAGTTGTTTTTGTCTTTAGATCAGAACAGCGCAACAATTACCAAGTAATTTCAGAGGGAGATGAGCTCTCGGAGAATTCAGTAATGCATCAAACAGACTTTATAAAGTCAAGTGCCAAAAGATGAGATGAGGGGAAAAAAATTAAGAAAAAAATAAAAAGAGTCCAACGGTATGACTATCCATCATACAAATATAATAATAAAAAGGTCATAAAGGCTTTAACATCTGAACAGAATACTGAAGACATCTCTCTGCCTTGTAAAATCAATGTATCAATTGAAACCAAGTAGAAACAATGAGCCTTTATTGATTGCATGAACTAAATCATCCAAAGTCAGTGATCTGGTGTGATGCTAGAGAGAAATACAGCGTTCAGAAAAATGGAACGAAGATTGAACAAAATAGGTGGCAGGTTGTGGATCGATATTCTGTGTAAAATAGAGCTGAAATATACTGGCAAGGTGGAGACAGTGAAATAAAAAATGCAGCCACCTTTTATTGTCGTTCAAAAGTGTCATGGTGTTTTTGATAGACAACATCAAAAGCAGATGTTGTTCTTCTCTGCTTAGCTCTTAAAATCAAACAGGATTTGTATGGGGGAAAATGTTTTTTACCATTTCTTTTCCATATTCATTCACTCAAAGTGGGAGACTTACCAAGCCAAAACTCATCCTCAAGGTTTCCAAATCCAACTCGATAGTCACTCCACTTCCTGGAAAAGTCAGTCAGACCATTTTGACGACGCTGAAACACCTGGAAATCAAAATGACAAAGAAAAGGGGATTAAAATAAACCGACTGAGAGGCTCTATAACAGTAAAAACAAGGTTTTCTATCATTGATCTACTGGCTTCTTGCACTTTCTTAATTCAGCCAAAGTGCTAAACAGTCTTCACAGTGACTTACAATCCAGCCTCCTTCATCCGTGGTCATGTCACAGTACACCTGCACCCCTTGGCTCGGATCTCTGTTGATGTAAATGGTGTAGACGCCACTCACAGTCTCCCCGTTCAGCAGGTGTTGGGCACAGTTCTGAGGTGTTGAAAACAGACGGCTCCCTGGAGAGAAATATGGAGATGATGACAGAATTTAATTAGCTTCTGCTTTTTTCAGTCAAAAAAAAAAAAAAAAAAAACATGCATTAGGAATAGGAGAATTATGCTTGAATAGTTCAAGATCTTTCATTTCCTCCCCCATTTATGTTCTACCAGATACTATGCTGTAGGTGTTACCAGAGGGATATGAAAATATTGCTGTTAATATGTTATTTTGATTTTACAAATTTAGTGAAAACTATTGATATGACGATTTAGGTGTGTAGTTTAAGACTGATCCCATGTAATATTCGTGTTTGAAATTCTTATTTTTAACTAAGAAGTAAATTTGTTCTTGCATTAACAGTTTGCAGTGACATGAAATATGACACAATCTGATATTGAATGTGAACTTCATATTATCTCTAGTTCAAAATCTAAAATACAAGTAAAAGTTTATGATTTGTCATACAGTTTCTCTATTTGGCTTTTCCTAAAAATATGACTAAAATCTAGTCTTGTGTTCTACTGAAGGTAATTTTGTTTAACGTTCATCTCTGAGATGGAGATCTCTCAGCATCAATACTATATATGTACGTTATTTAATACAATGTATTAAGTGAAATTAAAATTAAAGACAAACTAAAACTTCATAACACTTTGGAGCAACATTCATGGGCTTTCCAAATAGGTTTTTCCAAGTTTGGTGATTAATTTGTGACACTATGCACTATATAAATTGCAATAAATTAATACTTTGCAGTGTCAATATATTTCTTCATATATATATATATATATATATATATATATATATATATATATATATAAACAAACAAAAGAGACTTTTGAGATATATATATCTAAAAAAAAAAAAACACA
>CAEFZX010029215.1:0-57439 GCA_903066825.1 Alfaro cultratus
TATATATATGAATAGGTTTTTTTTGTTTCAAATTACATTTTAGCATTGGTTTCAATGACAGATCTTAGTGAAAGAACAGGTTTCTAAACAATAACATTCATGTATATATATTTTTTTCCCCAGACTCACTATGACATTAAAGATAATTGTGTTTATTATGGAGCAACTGGATTTGTGAGAACTGATTACCTTACTCGGGTTTCATTTCAATATAGGAGAATATCTCACTGTGTGACTAACTTTGATGTTGACAATTCTCTTTGGTCACATGAATTATTGACTATTCACTTGGTTATGTTGTAGTTAGTTGTAGTTGTTTTGTGTTTCTTTGTGTTCTGCTTTATTTGTTATGCGTTTTGCTGCCTTTGTTGCCAGGTACAACCAGTAGGGGTTATGTATGCTTAGGGTCATTGTAAAAATGTGAAATTCCACCACAGTCTATTTTTTTGCCATCACCAACAGCTTTCATCCAGTCCTGCATTCAGCTCCATCAGATGTATCCACCTTTCTTGTCCTTACCGATAAGACAGCCCCTCAGCATGATGCCACCACCTCTGTGTTTCACGGTGGGAATGGAGTGATCAGTGGGATGTATGGGATCGCTTTTCCTTCACACAAAGGCCAAGATTTTTGTCTTTTGTCTCATGACCAAATCTAATACTTTCCCATGTTTTTAGTATCCTCTAAAACTTGCTTCTTTTATTTATTTTTTTTAATCAACTCCTTTCTTGACATTCTTACACAAATGTCATATTTTTTTTAGAATACTATAAGTTATCCTGTAGACAGATTCACCCACCCGAGTTGAGAATCAGTGTGGCTCCTCCATAGTCTGGGTTTTGGCTGCCTTGTTGATTAAGTCCCTCCTTGTCATGTCTTGACAGGTTTTCTTGACACTGTATTCGTTGGTCTGCAGTATCTTTTAAAGCTGCAAACTTTGCTTTTGTCTGTCACAAAGTTCCAAGAAAACACTTCAAGGTGTAGAGTGGCAACGTGACAAAAATATTTAAATCCAAGGAATTTGAACACTTTAAAGGCTTTCTAGAGACTATTTCATTAGTCCATGTCATCCCTTTTGTTTGGCTTTTAATCATCCTCCCTTTGGAGGCTTATCGCGTCACGAAGAGGGCGGACAGTTGTGCGGCCCACTCAGACCCTCTCACCAGAGAAGGGTAAGGGTGCTGGCTAAAAGCGTGCCGAGTTATTGGTTACGTGTTGTTGCTAGGGGCGTGGGTTGCGTCGTGCAACTGATTCCTCCCCAAACCTTCAAAGAAAGAAAGCGAGAGAATAGGAGGATGCACCCGGGAAGACAAGGGTGGCAACATCAGCTGGTCCAGAGATGCGCGGACAGCTGCCTGATCCGACCTGTGCCGCAGTGAGCGTAATCTCATAAGCGCTTCTGTCCATCCGCTACTCTGCTGCAGGACGGCTCTGAAGGGAGAGGGGGGAAAAAAGTGCGTGCGGATTGTTTTCTTGTGAATTATGCTCAGCTCTCGTTTGTCGGAGCAGAATCGCGTCAGCCGCTGATTTCAGTGAGTCAGAGTGCGGGATGGGGAGAGGGAGGACAGACCGCTGCGCACTTTCGCTGTCCCGTGATGTGTCTTCGGAGCGGCTGGTGCGTGGCACAGTTTCAACATCCTGGTCTATAGGCCGGGGAGGACTTGCTTGAGGAACGTCTTTTTGCAGCGGGAATCTGATGCAAGGTGGATGAAGGGGATTCAGTGAACTCCTGCCGGCGATGACATCAGGCTGAAGTGTTGCAGTGAGGCGGTTTAGGAGGCGTGAGGTGGCGTGGAGCAATGTGTGCATCCTCCGACCTGGACCTTCAGAACGAACCACGTCCTGAGCAAATTCAAGACATTAGGCCACTCATCCTGAGCTGAGCTGGCCAACTGCGTCACTGCAAGTGCAGGTAGGCTGCAAACTCCCCTACGTAGTCGGGAGAAGAGCATGCTCCCCAGCCCTTCCTGCACCATGTCGCCGGCTAGTGTCTTGACAATCTAAGGGGGGATGAATTCAGCTGACATTTCCAGCAAAGACCCGCCGCTAGGATCCACCTTTTCCTCAGCTCCTAACCTAGACTCGGACATTAACGCAAACGCGTGCAGGCATGTGTACGAGAATGGGATGGACCACAATGTCAACATCCAGAACGCGGCGCTCCGCGGGGCCAGCGACCCCAGCTCCTACCCCTCCACGGAGTACCAGGGGCTGGGCCACCGCAGGTTCATCCGCCGGAGTCTGTGGGTGTCGGACCACGACGAGCAGCCGCTGGATACATCGGATATCGTCAGCAGCAGCCCGGTGCCCAACATCGACCTGCGGACTATAGTGGATCGGAGTCGGACCCGGGCTCTGCTTCCAGAGACCTCCAGCACGGAGAGCCAGGTGACGCTGAAGGACAGCGCCACGGAAAGCGTGAGCGCCGATGAGGAGCGTGGGGACAGGTTGGAGACGGGGCCCAAGGCGGACCCGGGTCCATCAGATGTTACAGGTAAAGCAGGCAGCGACGAGAACGAAGAGGAGCCCGGGATGAAGGCTGTGTCCACCTCCCCCGGAGGACGCTTTCTGAAGTTTGACATTGAGTTGGGGAGAGGGTCTTTCAAGACCGTCTACAAAGGTCTGGACACGGACACCTGGGTGGAGGTGGCCTGGTGTGAACTGCAGGTGAGTTCTGTGTCCACTCAAACTCTCAACCACTCAAGTAAACCTAGATGGGGCTCTCTGGAGTGGAGCACAAAAAGGTTTCAAACAATGGCGTTGATAAATATAAAGCCATGCTTGGGCAAAGGACCTGAAGAAGAGAAACATTTCCATATATCTACTTTATACTGTTCCCCCTCAAAAAGAGTATTTCTCCTGAAGTTTCTCCTTAGTCTCAAGGTCTCCTGAAGACTCAAAAATTTATTTTCAAATAAATCTTATTCCCATAGAGAACATTGTCATTTCACAAATGTATGGCCTTTACATTGTTCATCTGCCACAATTCTCAGCAATCCATTCTGTGCATGATTCATTAGTCTTTATGTAGTCAAAACTGCAGTAGTCAAAACTGCAGAATTTCTCTGCAGTTTTGAAATCTTAGAATCAAGCAATGGTTGTATTCTAAAGGGGATGTTTTACCACTTTGTTGTTCAACGGTCACGCCTTTTATGTTGAAATTTGATCATGAATTTCAACAAAAGAGTTTTACTGGGGCACAGATGATGCAGCCTGGGGTCGGTGAACCTAAAGAGGTTTGGAAACGCCTATGGCTTAAAATTCAGGTATTCTATAACAATAAGGCCTGCAAAAAGCAACATACTGGACGTTAAACAATTATATGAACAACAATTCCTGTGAGTATTCTTATAAGAAATTCCTTTGACAAATAAGCTGTGTATGTGAGAGTAAAATATAATGAACACTGGAGATGCACCAATCAGTCGAGCATCATGAGCAACTGCACAGACCAAACAAATTTTATGTGCATATTTTTTAGGGAAAATAAATTTTATTCATACTTTTCTAAATATAATTCATTTTAGAAATTTATATTAAAGTTGTGAATATTGTATTTAACGTATTCATTTTACGAATGATAATTTTTCTAAATGATTTGATGTATTTATGATCATTTTTATAAACTAACTGTGAAATTAAGAAGTGGCAGCACAACAGACGTCACAAAAACAACTGAGAACAGTTATTCTGCATTTTGACCTGTTATGTGACAACCAGCCTCTGGGAAAAAAATGAAACAAGAGAACAGTCACTCACAGAACTATTACACAGTTTTAATCTAAAATCAAAGCTAATCTTATTAACAACTTTTAAACAGATTTTTTTTTTTTTTTTTTTAAACTGATTTTGTCTTCAGTTGTTATGCAAAACCAAATGGAAAGTTATTTTGTCCACAAAAAATTATACAAATGCATTTGTGTGAGTTCACCAAAAGGGACAGACTGTGATGTCCACTGTGAGAAATTGACAGAATTTAGCTGTTGATAGTGTGACAGTAACAAGTAATATGCAAATCAATCCCAGTCTGGCCTGATATTAAAACAGACTTTTTAAAAAAAGTTTAAAACATCAAACGAAATGTTGAAATCAGCAACATTTTGTGTAAATGTAGATAACTACTTTGAGTATCAATTATGTTTTTCCAGATAAGTTCAAATGTTATTCTGCGTACCAAAAACAATATATATTTAATATCTCTCATGCATAGTTTGTATGCACATTGCACTTACATGAAAAATATACCATGAGCATCTTGACTTACTCTTTGATGGTTAAAAAAAAAATCTTTCTGGCTAAAATACGTATAACCTTGTCCTGCCATGAGTCATGCAGAGTTATTCTCTGATAATTCAACTCAGCTGTAGGAAAAAAAAACCTTAACTGATAAGCAATTACAGTCTTTTTGGAAAGACTCCCAGCGATGACAGAATTTTTATTAGAAGACAATAAGCCAAGGAGGAAAAGACTTTAAATCACTTATACAGCCGCTTCAGTGTCACTGTGCACATTACTGTTCAGCTTTGATTATATTGCAATTTTTATTCACAACCAGCATAAGCATAAGCCAAAAGCAAACTGTACAACACCTTAGAGCCCCCTGCTGGAGTGGATGCACCAAAAGAACTTGAATTCACTCATATTGTCACAGACAATTACATTTTTATTTATTTATTTTTGCTCACTTGACAACTATAAAAGCTCTGTTAGAAGCATGATACAAAATGATTCCGATAAAAAAGGAGGACAATGGGACTGTGTTGGTCTTAAGGGGATGTGGCGAGCCCTCAAATTGTTGGGTTCTATACTGTACTTCAAATTACTAACATTTACAAAACTAACATTTTAACCCATTTAATCCCACCAGCAACAATTGTTGCCAGACATTTTTTCTAACTTCCGGGGGCTCTCAAATAATGATTTTGACTTTTGGCAGCTAATTGAAGTTTTAAAATAAAATAATAATGTGTCCTACTCTAAGCAATATCAATTTCATGTATCTAGTGTGAAAGGTCACACAACCAGACCTCTTTACTTCCCGCCTGTAACGCTGGAGGTAAATGTCTGTCAAACATGTATAAGAGGAAGTCAGTAAAACACTTTAATAAAAAAATATAAATAAAATATTTTGAACTTATGTTCTTTCAAGTGTCTTCTATTGATATAAAAAGAAAATGGTGTCCCTTCATTCATCTTTTGATCATAAGAAGAGTGAATATAAGCATGGCAGCAATTGTTGCCACTAGCTGAATGCATAGACGGCACTATGCCATGTGTCCATAGCTTTGCTGTTTATTCTATATGCCTTGCTATTTGAACACAGCTTAAAACTATCAGATATTTTAAATCTTCTAGACCTGAAGGAACCTCAAAATGATGTCTCCTACATCACTGTCATTCCCACAGTTGAAACCCTCCCTACCTTTACACACAGTGTGGCCTATGCACTGAATGACCACTACAAGATGATGATGCCACGCCTGAAACTAGTTTAGGACTGAGCCAAGGTGTAGTGCTGGGTCTGGTGGATCAGGGAGAATTTCCTCCCAGATGCACATTTCTTCATACTAACATTTTTACCTGATTTTGCCTCTTTGATGAAATGACCAAATGAGGTCAAAGGTCGCTTGGTACATTGAGACAATGACATCTGCAGGATGTAGTATTGAGTCGTTATGTATCTAAAATATTTCTGAACACTCTTGTAACCATTCTTCGTTATAATAGGTTGTACATGTCGTGATTTTTCTTCTTTTTTTATATGTATAAATAGGCCATATTTGTGTTATTTAGACTACACAGTTTCCCACCAGCAACAATTGTTGCCAAGTATAAAACCTACATTTTTACTTACATAACCAACATAATTCATAAATATCATGTGTTAGAAAGGTTCAAGGATTGAAATGCATGCACTTATTTTGGAAAAATTTGGGATTAAACGGGTTAAGCAAAATTTTAGAACACAATGTAATTGTTTTTAATCTGAAAAAAAGTTATTCCTAATACTGTCAATGCAATTCAGCACATTAACTAATATTACTAAAATGGGTTTATCTGTATCATTCTTTTATAGTTATTTAAATTTTGACACATATATCTTGACAATATTTTATTCAATAGATTTTGTGGCAGTTTTATTGCACTGAATATATGTTCTGTATCATATCTGTTGTTTAGCAAAAACTGATGATAGCAGGTAGTTGGTCTTATTTGTCGCTACAGCTTGCCTGCAGTTTTAAAATATTGTTACCTCATCAAGAGTGGTAAGTGATGCTTCTTTAGTTTCTCATGACTGCCCATGTTTTTGTGACTCTAAATATTTATAGACAGATATTTTTTCTCTTATAAACAAATGAAGGTGTAGGAGCGTTCTTTTAGCCAGCTGACAACCAGTGTGTAGCAACAGATGGAAGAGGATCTGTATTGCACTGCATTACTTAGGAACAGTGAGCAGCCGGCACTCCATGCTTTTTTCTGAGATAGTTTTTTAAAGAAAAGGAAGGTTATGGTAGAAACAATGCTGCAACCTCAGTTTTCAATTAGCCATGCAGGTTATTTTATTACATGCTAAACCCACAGTTCCCCTGCAATGACAGCTTGCTGCATCACTAATCTGTGTATGCAGTAATCTAATGATCAGTTTAGATGCAATCCATGTGATATGGAGATTAGTGTCTGCAGACAGACGTGCAGACAGAGGCTGGCCTTTCAGCACTTAAAAGTGTGCCAAATTAATTTTCTGCCTGTAAATAGGAAGTGTTTTACAGCTGTTATAGATAAAACATCATCAAACTCAAATGGAGCTGTCGCATACATTTTTTACAGCAAACATTTTAAAATCTGCATGTTGTTGAATTATTTAGCAGGGTGTGATTGTTCAGAAACAATTATTTTCATATTAGAGGAACAAAATGGTAAAAAAAGAAATTCCCTGCAACTTTTTTTTTTTTATCTATTTAGCGCAATCGTCTGTGCAAAGTCCTCCCACATCTTCTTGCTTTTTGCAGGTTCACTGCATCAGGCCCCGGGGAATAATTACCAAAAATGGAAGGCCTACTCAATCAGTTTCAGACTGCTTCTGGAATTAAATCTCTACTACATTGAGCTTATCTCACATTTTCTACTGGTGAGAGCAGATGTCTAGTTTCCAGGGAGGGGAGAATCTTAGCAGGCTGATATAAATTGTTGCCCAATTCTTTAAAAAAAATTGTCATGGAGCCTTGTACATTCTGAAATCCTTCTTAGAGAGTAAATATAAGATGTTTGAACAGTTTCTCAGATTTTACAGTATTCCAAAAAAACATAAACCCATTTTCTGCATGTATGTTTACATAATGCACAGATATCCATATCATACAGGTATATGTGGAAAGTGTGTGAGCTCTGTCTGGTCAGGTTCTTAGGGGAGATCTAGCGATGATTCAACCATTCTGTCCCTGGAGACGAGGCTGTGCCCTTTAGAGCATCTATGCCTTTGAAGCTTAGTCACAAAAACCTGCTGCCGTATAAATGCTTTTCTTTTACTGTCCGTACTCTGTGTACGTTTACCGTAGCTCTGAAAGTGAGTCAGCATTACTCACAAATGTATAAAGATTTGTGGATCAAAACTAAAGAAGAGAATAGCAACACAGGGAGCTTCTCTTGACATTCATTTGCCAAATAACTATCAAACATTTGCAGAGGAAGGCATTTGAGCAAAATGATCAGATCAGTTTGTAAAATGCAACAGTATGTCTGAGTTAAGATCTTCATCTTATACTCGCACCGCACCCGGTTACTTGTTTTGTTGCTAAACACTTTTTTAAACCCTCCTAGTATTACCACAAAGATATATTTGGAGAGATTCTTGCTGATGCAGCTCTTTGCACCAACACACAGATGAGATAGGAAAGACTGGGTTTGGCTAAGGGTAGCAGCAAATATGGAGAATGTGAAGCAGAGAAATAATTTTTCAATATATGTGCACATTTGGTCCTCATGTTTTGCATTTAAATATAAGTGTCTGTACTATATTTTCTGCAAAATGATCGTTATGTACAGCAGATCTGATGCCACACCTTTATTAACGAAGACCTTCTCCCTGTAAAGCATCTTTACTAAATTGTTTGCAAACTTCCTAAAAAGAAAGAATGGGGACATAAGGACAATGCAGGCATTTCAGTAAGAACTTGAGTCACAAAGGCAGCTTCAGAAGCTGCATAATATAAGATGCATTAGGCTGCACAGGTCACAGTGGGCGCTGAGTGAAATCCGATTCCTGTGTGTCAGTCAATAGCCAACACCATGAGTCAGTGTATGAACTTACTGAGCACACCACTCATTTGAAACGGGAACTGAAACCTATTTCTTCCAGTTTTATTGTCCTTATTGGAACAGTAGCAGTGGAAATCCAGAAGACTCCTAGAAATTTGTGGCCGCAGTAGCTGCTGCACTGCTGACTGGAGAGAAAAACGCGATGCAGAAGGTGTTTGCTGTCAGCTCTTTTACTATTTATACAACAGTTAAGGGAGGGCAGGGGTCAAAAATATTGATCCAGACTAAGCAGATTCAATCAGATGCACAGTACACAGAAAATTAAAGTTTTAACATCTTCGAAGGTGGATGCACTTACTTCCTCAAAGCCACGGGTTTGTGTTGACGCCTTTGAGCTTTGTGGTTATGAAGAAATCTCTTGTGTATTAGCCTTGACAGACGTGACTTTGTCCGTTTTACCGCTTCAGACAAAACAATGAGGCTTTTACTCATCCGTCCTCTGATTACGTGTTGATCCCATTTGTGGGTTTTTGAGATGTTTAGGATTTGTATGTTTTATAAACAATGCTGGAAAAGAGAGTAAATGGGTCAGACCCCCATGTTCAGCTAGACCAAAATGCCAAAGCTGTGTTCACTCCAAACACGAGCTTCAGACAATCCTAAGGGAGCCCCAGTCAAACTCACTGCTTCAATCAGGTTAAAAGTTATTAAAGTTATTATTATACTTTTGTTAAATCTGTCCAAGAAAGTGAAAAGGTAACATAGAGTATAATGGAAAAGTTGCATTGTTGTGTCTGATGTTTCTCATCTTTTCCATTTCCATAAAGCTGGTCAGCAGAGGGATACATAAAAAGCTCTAAATTGTCCAAGTGACCATCTAGGCTGACTTTGGACTTGATACAAGACAGGCAGACAGGGCTGGATTTACGAGGATGTTTTGGTTTTGGTGTCCTCCTAGTACAGAAAAAGTGTTTTACTGATACAAATTGGAGTGCAGAATTGATGCATGATAGGTTTATTACATCCGCTGATGAGTAACTTCATGTTGTTCCCAAATACAGTATATCTTCATAATTTTAAAATACTTCAGTATTGTTTGTATTTATAAAAATCCCTAAATATTAATACAGTTCACCTCATATGGGCCTGTGAGTTTGATATAAAGTACAATGCAAAACATGCATTCATTAAAAAAAGAAGAAAAAAAAGAAAAGTCTTTTATGTATGTATAAGTTTTTCCAAAGAGTTTTGGAAAAACTCAAATAGTTGGATACGTTTTTCTTTGTAAAAAAACGTATCCAATACAAAAGAGTTCAAAACTCTTTGAGTGAGAGTTTTGGAAAAATTCACAGATTTTCCTTCCTTTTCCCCAGGAAAGGAAACTATCCAAAGCAGAGAGGCAGCGGTTCAAAGAGGAGGCAGAGATGCTGAAGGCCCTGCAGCACCCCAACATCGTGCGATTTTATGACTTCTGGGAGTCACCAGTAAAAGGGAAGAAGTGCATCGTCCTTGTAACAGAGCTAATGACATCAGGAACACTGAAAACGTAAGAATTTGTGACAATAATTGATGTCTTTCGAGATCTCATGTTTAAATGTACATTACATGATTGCACATACAGAAAAGGTAAATGATCTATACTTTTCATCCATTTGTTTAGGCAGCTAAACAACTTTATAAATTGAAGATGTATTAGTCATATTCAGACCGCCTCAAAAAAAGATCAATCTATCTATATATATATATAAAAAAAACTAATGTCTTTATGTGTATGAGTTAGAACATTTGAAAGTGTATATTTGTCTTCTTGCAGGTATCTAAAGCGCTTCAAGGTTATGAAGCCCAAAGTCCTGAGAAGGTGGTGTCGGCAGATTCTCAAAGGCCTCCATTTCCTCCACACAAGGACACCTCCCATCATCCACAGAGACCTCAAGTGTGACAACATTTTCATCACTGGTCCAACTGGCTCTGTCAAAATAGGAGACCTTGGATTAGCAACACTAAAGAGGGCCTCTTTTGCCAAAAGTGTTATTGGTTAGTTGCTGGCTTACTTTTTAGCTAAAACAAATTTAATCCTGTTCTGTCAGTTTGTATCTATGTTGTCTTGGGAGCTCCAGGGCTGCAACAGAACTAACTTTGTGAAAGAACAGTTTCTTCACATGCCCAGATTGGTGACAAATTAAAAGAAAACAACCAAATGTTGCGACAAGTAATTCCTTCTTATCAGACGGAAATTGATTCAGTAACATCTTCCTTTGGATGATAAGATATAAATAGCAATATAGTGGATTTTAAAGTCCAAGCTTCAGGAGGAGCTTTCCTAGGAAATCACTTTCATTTCAAAAGTCATTTTTGAAATGACTTTTTCAATCATTTAAGAAATGATTGAAAAAGTCAACCATTTGAATAATAATAATAATAATAATAATAATAATAATAATAATAATAATAATAATAATAATAATAATAATAGTAATAATAATAACAATAATAATAATAATATAACAAACTAAATATAGTCATTTTTTATGACTTGACTCCTGGTATTTCTTTTGCAAATATTAATTTTGCCCAGTCACACTTTTGAGTGCAGATATTCACTGCACTCAAAAGTGTGCAGTGAATATCTCAGAATATAGGATCTGCACAGGATCCTATATCCTGATTGAAATCAGGACATAGGGGGGAAGGGTGGCTGTGACCATCCAGCTGGATCCAGATGTTCCCCAATGGAGCACCAGGCTCACCAGTCTGAGCCTGCAGGTGTACATACATGCTGCATGTACACAAGACCCAGACCCCAGAGATAAGAACATTTATACTGTTTTATTGTCATTATTATGCTTACTACAAATTGCTTCTTAAATATGGAATAGGCACTGCAAGTCAGCAGAAAGCTGTTCAGACTAATTACTTCCTGGTAGAAGGTAAGCCTATCCTCCTGGGTCTTTTCCAGGAAGACGGTGCTTCCTTCTGAAATGAGAGATGACAGAATACCTTGTTAATGTTCCAAAGCTATAGTCCCTAATATTCACAAATTCAAACGTTTTAATAATGATGACATGTAATACAGTTCTCTAAAATATTTATAAACATTTGCATTATTATAAAAACAGATTTCAACAGAGGATTTTGTAACTAACACCCAACTGAAAAACTGCATGCTGAATTTTCTTTTAATTTGTCACTTGTTTATACATACATATAGATTTGTTTGAACACTGATAACATAATAAAAGTGTAAACATTTAACCCACAGCCCTGTCATACCTAAATTTTCCAGGTACTCCAGAGTTTATGGCTCCAGAGATGTATGAGGAGCACTATGACGAGGCTGTGGATGTCTATGCTTTTGGGATGTGTATGCTGGAGATGGCCACCTCAGAATATCCTTACTCTGAGTGTCAGAATGCTGCTCAGATCTACCGCAAAGTCACAAGTGTAAGTTCATTTTCATGAGATTTTGTTATTAACTCTTTTTATCATGACAAAACATATCAATCTGAATACTTTTACTTTTTGACATGAGTGATAGAATAGAATTAAACAGATTGAATAGATTGTCATTGTGCATAACACAATAGCATTGTGGATATTCCTCTTAAGATGCACAGTCTGCTATTTTTGAGCTTTGATGGCAAACAATTTCTCTATCTGTCACTGTTTTTCTAACTTTTATTAGTAGACAAAGAATAACAATGATAAATATAAAATTTAATCTTCTGTCACAATAATCTATGTTGATTTATTGGAATGGGAAATGTAACTGGAGCATTTTTAGTGGCAATATAAAATTAGGCAGCTATAACTCATATATAAACTGATGAATAGGGACAGGGAACACAGTGAGACTGTTTCTGGCACAGACATCTGAAGGTCTCTGTGATTTCATCAGAACTGAACTGTAAACAGTAACCTAGCTTGATCCTAGCTTTTGTACTTTAAAGGTGGTGAGCCAGAAAAACCATAAAAACTTAGAGTGAATAATAAAAATACCAGCTGAATCTGCAGATGGATCAGGCCAACAATAGAATCTGCTGAGACAGAACTTTTTTGATGGTTCTGTGTTTTTCTCGGTCAATCAGTCTTTCTTACTCTTTTTTTCTCAGTCAGCATTGAGAGCTCTCAGAAATCAGGCGCAAACCATAAAGGAGTTTAACAAAACTGTGTTCGTGGCACATTGCACACCCATAGCTAAAGTGCAATGTAGTATTTTTCCAAGTTTTCAAAGACAAACAGTTCCAACATACTGACAGCATACCACAGGCTGAGGACAGAAATCTTAGATGAAGTCTTAGATGTTCAGAGCAGAAAACCCAAGAATGCATTGCTTTCTTAAGTTAAATTCAAAACTAGCTGAGCAAGATGATTAGTTTTATAAATACTTCTACATGGATTGTCAGGCTCACTTTGATCTTAACAACATAACAAGGCCAGAATATCCATATCTTGCGGGTTTCACGAACATCATCTTTGTTATAAAAAATTATTACAGCTCATCAATGTCAAGATGACAATCTCTTACAAAAGTCTTGCTTGAACATTTAAATAGTCAGATCTCTAGGGGCCCGTAATACTAAACTTAAACTAACATTAATCTTCAATTTCCATCAAACCAAAGCAAATAAGCCCCTTAAGCCTCATTTAGATTGACATCCAGTCTCCACTTGCAAGCAAATCATCTTTTACTATGTATCCCTGTAATCCTTAATTTGTCGATGTCGAGGGGAAGCTGTGTTATTGAGGGAAATTAATGCTTTTTGACACTGCTTAATCAAATTGCTCCTAGTCATGATATATAGTAATTGCTCCTGATGAGAACTTGTTTCCTAGTGAGTTGGGACATGCTGGTTTGCTTTTCAGGGTGTGAAGCCTGCCAGCTACGGCAAAGTCAGTGACCCAGAAATAAAGGAAATTATTGGGGAGTGTATCTGCCACAGATGGGAGGAACGGTAAGTTGCCAAAGACATCTGAGTTGGTCTGAAACACTTTCCTTATGCAGGTAGTGGAGCTGGACCTTTGTGTTCATGTTGCATTTTGTTTCTGCTCTGGCGACATGACGTTAATTTGGATCTGAGCATGCATTGCCACTGTAAAGATCTGTTGTGCAGAAGTGTTTGTGTATTTTCTGCAGGTACTCCATCAAGGACCTCTTGAACCATGCATATTTTGCCGAAGACACAGGAGTTAGGGTAGAGCTAAATGAGGAGGACGATGGACAAAAATCAACCATTGCCTTAAAGCTGTGGGTTGAAGATCCTAAAAAGTTAAAGGGAAAATATAAGGACACTGGTGCTATTGAGTTTACCTTCGACTTGGAGAAAGAAGTTCCAGAAGTAGTTGCACAAGAAATGGTAAAGGAACTGATCTCGTCATTATTTTTTTGAAAATAGATATAGGAAGGTCAAATTTTGAATGACTCATGACAGAAGCATATTTATATTTAGCGTACAATGTATTCAGTTTGATCTTTATGTAATTCATATTACCTTTAACAAGAGTCTTGCCCGTTTCTTGTAGGTGGAGTCAGGATTTTTCTTGGAATGTGATGTAAAGATAGTTGGTAAGTCTATCAGAGACCGTGTGGCTCTAATAAAATGGAGGAGGGCAAGGACTGGCTCACCAAATGGAAACAGTGAAGTGAAGAAGATGCAGCAGAACCTTCTGCAGGTCCCTGGTACTGGTCCACCCGAGGAAACCATATTCACCACTACAGATTGTGAGGACCAAGAAACCCTGATCTGCACTGTTCCTGTAATCACACCTGCCACATGTAAGAAGCTCAATGAAAAATTACATCTCCGGTGCGCTGATTTTATTATCTCTGGATCATGTTCATATTGTATTACATTGTCATAACAACTAGCGTCAATATATTTTCCATATGTTTGCTGTGTCTCCTACACAACTTGCAAAAAACTTAAATGGGACGTCTTGTGGCCTTCTTTCAACAATTTACACAGATAAACAAATAAAATGATCTGTAGCATGAAATCTCAATAAAGTATATAGAAGTTGGAGAGTATAATGTTAGCAAATGTGTAAAAATTTTATAGGGATGAGGATACTTGTAATAATACTATGTATTACACAGTCTCAATTTGCACTATAAATTGTAAGAAATGTGAAAACTCAAATAGCCTCAAATTAAGCAGAATGCCTTTGAATCAACCTGAAATAGAGATAGAAAAATAGGACTACAGCACTATGAAATGAAATTAAAGCAATCAGACACCATGACCCCTAATTTAAAGTCCAATTACAGCCTCATTCGACCCTTCATTACTATCTGTTTTTCCTTCAGAGGCTTTTCATGGTGAATTATAGTGTTTCATTCTCTCTGTTGTTACAGCTGATAGCGGAGTGAACTCCAACGTGCAATTAGACGATCTGAGCAATCAGCAGAATGGTCCCTACCAGTCACTTCCAGAACCCATTTCTACTGCACAGATGCTCTACAGTCCTCCTTCACAAGCTGATTCCCAGCTGTACCAAGGATCCTACCAGCAATCTGCAGGACAGGCCTCGCATGAAAACAACAAACAGTCAACCACACAGCCACACCAGGGAGCCTACCAGCAACCCACAGCAGATCAGCTGCATCCTGGGACCTTCCAACAGCCTGCAGCACAACTGCACCACGGGCCTTTTCAGTGTCAAACAGTGAGTACTTGCTGTTATGTTTTAATGATATGTCCTTTTAAATACTTTTTTTTTTTTTTTTTGCGAAAACCTAATGCTTTATCTTCTTTTCTGAATGGATTCCTGATCAGCGCCACTACAGTGATCCTTTTGTATATCACAAGAACTCGCTCGCCACTGAAAGCACAGCGTGTCTTAGGCGTGGCAGTGCCCCCACAGTAGAGATGTTACAGTGCAGGATGCACGCTCTCTCTCAGACAAAGAACCAAAGTCTGTTGAAAGATCTCTCCTCGTCTGACAGTTCACAGAGTTCACTGCATTCTGCAGATTACCTCTCCTCAAACGATGCCCACAGTCCCTCTTTATTATCATCTCCTTTCTTGCCTCCGCATCAGCTTTCTCTCCGTGACTCAGCAAGTTATTCAAATTCACCTCACCCTCCCCTGATTTTACAACCTCCCTCAGCACACCGTCTTAGTGTGCCACGCAGCCCACAGCGTCATCACCACCGACATCAGTGCAAAGCTTGCATGTCTCTCCTCTTTAAAGACAAGATGGAAGGAGGCGGGTTGCACAGACGCACTTCTAGCACATCCAACTTAGATGCATCTACCTCTGTTCATTTGTTAAAGTCTTCACAGGCCACTTTACCTCATGTTTTGGGCTCACCTGCTGAACCATCACTAAACAGCAAGCCAAGCAAGGCCGCCTCACCTTCACACCATTCTACATCCTCATCAGTCGTGTTTCCACGAGGTTTATATGAAGGTGGAGAACTCCACCTTCTCAACTACTGTCTCCATCACATTGTCAGTCGCAGAACCAGCTCTCCCACCCTCCCTGAAAGAGGAGGTGTAAATCACCCACTCCAGAGCCACATCGGAGACACCAAGTGCTCTGTAACTGAACATAAAGGGAAAAGTCAGAGCCTGGAAGCCCCTCTCTCCCGAAGCCCAAACTTTGATGAGAACTTGGTGCTGTCATCACTTTGCAGCAAAGGCAGAGCAGATCACATGGTATGTGAGAGAAGGAGGCAATATGTAGTTTGAAAGCAACATAGCTGCACTGGTCAGTCTCCCTCCTAATTCCACCAGCAGTTTTGGTCCTTTTAAAAACCAGTTTTCTGCTTCTGCTTAATTCACAGCATAAACTCAGTTCCTTGGTTCACTTACAGTGAAGTTAACCATGTTGTAATTTCCCCTTCTTAATGAAACTTCCCATGACAAACATGCAACCTGTCCATCCCCTAAAAATCTCCCTTAGTTTCATGCCATTGACAGCTGCTGCTTAAACACGCTAAATCTCTTTAGGAATGTGCAGAACAAGATTAAAAAAAATCAAATGTCTGAAAAAGTTTAATTAAATGTGGTCTCCTAATTGTATTTGTGACAGACGGTTTCTGCTCCAGCTACTCCAGTGCCCCCTGTGCAGCAGAGCAGACAGACATCCCAGAGTTTCCCAGCTGCAGCCCCGACTCTGCAGACGCATCTTACTGTCCAGTCCACCCAGGAGCAGGTACTGCAAACTCTGAATGACCTCTGAACTCACCGGAGGAGAGCGAGAGAAAGAAAAATATGCTGTCCAATAGAGGCAATGTCAGATATAATAATATTACAACTCACCCAGTATTGAGGACATCCTGTCTGTGCCTCCAGAACCGCTCCAATCAGTCAGAAGAACTTTTGGCAGAGTTAAAGGAATGAATATGATTCATTCCTTTAACACTGTAATTTGCAGGGATAACATTAGATCTGGAACAGAGGAGTCTGGACATCAGATGATCTTTTTAAGCTCCTTTCATTCTGTGATCAACATGTGTTCTCTGTACACGTGTTTGCCTCTGTGACTAAGAGATTTAGATTTATGGGGTATTATTAACAATACCCTATTCATTGAATTTTGCTCTTATTAACAAAATAAATAGCACCCAAGATTTTTGCTTTAAATAGTGTATGCGTAGCATGGATAAAAATATAAAAATGTGTTTTCCCTTTTGCTGCACAGCTCTTTATTGTTGTGTATGTACTCCGTGTGCACCCGTTTGTATGAAAAATTCTATTTATGTGGTCTGTGTTTGTTTCCCATTTGTCTCCTCTCCCTGTAGTGTCATCTCCAACCAGCTGCCTTCCCGCCTCAGGTAGACTTGTACACTGCAAAACACACAGTGTAGCAGTTTTAAAATTAGCTGCTCCAGAAGCTCACCTGTTTCAGTGCTTCAAACCTTATAGCTTGTGGTTTGAAACAGTAGATAATACTCCTTAAAAATATATAACTGTATAACTCTACAGTCTGAACAATAATTAAATCATGGGTAACCAAAGTGCAGCAGGTGGCCCTGGGCCTTCAATCCAGGAACAGATTTGAGGCACATTTGTCCTTTCAGCACAGGCAAATGATGCAGATGGACTATTTAAAAAGGTTTCAGGGTATAATACATACTTTATAAATCTTATTTGATTTAATTTTAGTTATTTTTACTTATAGGTTGACGCATTTATTAACTTTACCAAAATATAGCAAACATTTTCAAAGAAAGCGTGATTCAGATGCTGTTCTTGTTGCAAAGAAACAGACTGACAAAATCTTCCCAGGCCAAGAAAATAGAAAATTATTTACCTAAAACATGTAAGACCATTTTAGTATATTGGATCTCCATTTATTTATAGATTGTTTTTCCTCAAAAATCTAATTACCTTGTTTAACTTAACTCTTCTGGACAGCAGAGCAAAGACTTTGAATTAGATAGCTTGAAAAAGACTGGAACTGTGACAAGCAAAGTTGGCAAAAGATTGAAGCTTATCAGACACATTGCAGAGGGTGGAGAGGGATTTAAGAGGCTCTTTTTTTTTTTTTTTTAGAGAACTAAAGCACTAAAATATTACTTTATTTTAAGCCGTTCACACATCTCAAACCAGAAAAATGCATAACCTTACATATATTCTCTCTCTCGACACATTGTTTTAACTTTAATGCATTTGTGACAAGTAAGTCATGCTGAGTCCCACAAAATTTCCTAAAAACTTGTCAGGTTTCAAATGAGAAAAGCATTGTATTGTCAACAACACTACTACTTTTAAAAATAAGTGAATTCAAAAAAGATTTTTTTAAATGAAAAGAAATCGATATTTGATTTCTTTCCTTAGTTGTTTTCTGCTGATCAGCCGTCGTCACAGCTGAGTCCTCCTGATTCCTCTGGCAGGTTTCCGCTCTGCAGTGCTCCTCCCCCTCTCCTGCCCCTGCCCATCAGCACACAGGTGTGTTGCGGTAGAGTGCTGTTGCGATAGAGACATAAAACCAAAAAAAAAAAAAAAAGAGAAAACCTATTGTAACACATGGAACATTGCAGTGTTGCAGTAAAAATCCAAACGACCTGTGTGAATGTTAAATGTACCGACTCGCTGTCTTAGTTCATTTTATTTTGTTTTTCCTTTTTCTTTCCCAGTTTCCCTCTCCATATCCTGTCGTTCACATGCCCGCTCACTTTTCCCCAGCTTCTCTGCCGTCCACCTTCAGCAGCAGCGACGCTGCTATGTCTACCTCTTACTATTCACCTTCACCTCTCCTTCCCCACCTCCCTCTCACCCCCCATACAGCTCTGACATCTATACCTTCTCTTGGGACTCCTCAGACTCCCATGTCCACACCTCAAAATGTCCCCAGTTTGTCTCTCCCTTTTCCTCACCTGGGAATAGCCAAGTCCCCTGTGGTGCCACAGCAGCAGGCTGGCCCACACACACCTCAGCAGCACACCTGTAGCCTCCATTGCACCCATCCCTTACCTTTCTCCCAGGTACAACCCACCCCATTCCCTGCCCCCCACCCTGAGCAGGAACTGGCTGACCAGCCTGTCCAGGTGAATATTTGACTCCGTTCTCACTGTAATGGCTCGGCCTTGGCAAATCTGAGGTGGTGTCTGTATTGTTGGTCGTAATGCATGCAGGGCATGCCTTCGGAAATTCAGAAGAAAGTAAATGAAATTATTGCTCATTCCCATAAATATGATTTTTTTTTTGTTTTGTTTTTTTGTTAATTTCTCAGGTGGCTGCTCCCCATCGGACTCTGATAGACGTTCAGCATTTGGAAACAGCTCCCTCTGTCTTACCCACTGGACAGACTCCTATATGGGGAAGCAGAAAGGACACAGAATCTCCTGCAGCTGCAGCGTCTCCAGTCCCCGCTCCAGCCTCAGTTTCTGTCTCGACTACGGTTCAGTTTGAAGCCAAAGCCCCGGTGCGAACTCCGCCTCCAGCTCCAGGGTCAGCTCAGGCTGCAGGAGCATCTCAGACTCCAACACAAGCTCAAAAAACACTGCAGCCTGTGGCCTCAGCTCAACTTCAGGCACCAATATCTGCATCAACTTTCACCGTTGAGCTCACAATGGTCTCCTCTGTGAGCTCAGCGGTGTCGCAGATTTCCACCCCAGGTTTGGTCTCAGACTCAGCTCCTGTCAGTCTGTCAGCGCCGAGTCAGGCTGCGGCTCCTGCTGGAGTTTCAGTTCTGCAGCCCGCTGGCGTCCACACAACAGTCCCAGTGTCCGAGTCCAGCCTGGCTCAGCACATCGTGGAGGCAACATCCGTCCCTGGGAGCTTTCAGCAGGAGATCTGCGCAGAGGTAGGATTCCTTCCTTCCTTCCTTCCTTCCTTCCTTCCTTCCTTCCTGACTGACTGACTGACTGACTGACTGACTGACTGACTGACTGACTGACTGACTGACTGACTGATCAGCTTCTGTTTTTCCAGGTTTCATATGTAAAGTCAGCTCACTGTAGATATTCTAGCAATAATTTCATAATAAACTTTAGTATGTAATATTTTAAATCTACTGTAAAGGAGTAAGAATGCTAGAAAGCTAAGTCTGGAAAAGCTTTCACATAAAAATGTGAGAATTATGTGAGGTTCTATTAATTTTGTCTGTGCAAAAATCCAACCAATTAAATGAGCTTTACTATTTCTTATAACAGAAGTAGCCAAATATGCATCTGAAGTTATCTGAGAACTTTGAGTATATTTATCTTCTACTTGCTACGAGATGTTTATCTACGTTGTATTTATGATTTTGCTCCTTTTTAGTTTTGAGAAAATACATAAACAATCTTGTCTACCAAATTTATGTTTTAAAAATATATTTGTTGCATGGTATATAAAAGTAATAATCATTAAAAGCTCAAGAAGACATTCAAGCAGTTGGTTAATGTATATCAAGTTGTGACTAATATTTTACAACTAATGAAGCAAATTCTATTTTTTTTTCAGGATGTTCTTCATGACAGAGCGATATCACTATCCAGTTACACCTACGACAGGTGTGTATTGAGTCTACTTAGTTAGATGTGTTTGTCTCAAGCAGAAGGATGAGTTTTTATTTCTTTGTAATTTCTTTGTCTAGTGTTAACTCTGACGTAGCCTCTGGCCGGGAAACAAGCGATGGCTATGAAAGCTTAGCAAGTGGGAGCAAAGGTGACTCAAAACCCAGGAAGCATCATCGCAAGTCTGCTCGCACACGTTCCAGGCAAGAGAGGACCAGCAAACCCAAACTGAGCATGCTCAATGTGAGTCATATCGTTATTTATGACAGTAAAAATCATCAAACTAATAAAATTCAATGTCTTTAAAAGTATGGTGCATTTGTTCTCCTCATAGGTTTGCAACACTGGTGACAAAATGGTTGAATGTCAGCTGGAGACTCACAACCACAAAATGGTAACATTTAAGTTTGACCTGGACGGAGACGCTCCGGAGGAAATCGCCACCTACATGGTCAGCTTACGTAATTATAATTTAATGTGTTAGTTGTTTTTTTTTTCTGTTTATGACACTATACAATGTTTAAAACTAAATGTTTGTAGGTGGAGAACGGTTTTATTTTGCTGTTAGAGAAGGAGATCTTCATTGATCAGCTGAAAGACATTGTGGACAAAGCAGAAGACATGCTGCATGAAGACATGGGGGATGAAAAAGACACAACTTTGAGTTGCAGTCCTCTGCAGGGCCAGATGTCTGAGGCCGGAGAGGTAAGAGCGGGATCTACACAAATACATGGTGTATGCCAAAATATATATCTATCAGGCAAAACTCACATCGGTAAATCTTTCTGCAGAGTCAGCAGTCAGGGGCACCGCAGCCTGTATATCAGCAGAATGGTAACACCACATGTTCTTAAAATTTAAATCCTAATTGTATCCCTTTTGTTTTCCCTTAGAGATAAGTAAATATTTACTGTTTCTTTTTGCTTCGGACTGCAGTTCTTCACACAGGAAAGAGATGGTTCATCATCTGCCCAGTGGAGGAGACGCCTCCCTGCGTTCAGGACACTCCGTCTGAGGGGACAACGACACAGTCACCTGGGAGCTCAGCCAACACCCAGCCTGCTGACAGCACCACTGCAAAGCCGTCCACATCCAGAGGTGACTGCGTTCAGCATTCTGTCTGGTACCTACATGGTACAACAGCACTCCCTTGTGGCATCAGAATGAAATTCTTTAAGTAGGGATGTATAAAAATATTTACTTTCTTCTAGACGTCAGTAGCCTAGCAGGTTCTATTACAACTTCACTTGGTTCCAATGCGCATAGTGAGAAAACATAGAAATCCAAGATGAAAACAATATTTGTACATCTTAACCAACATCTTAATTATTCAATCAAAGCTTCAGTCAGGTGCGTCCACAACGTAATAAATTGTTCTCCATGTTATGTCACATTTTAACCAGTAAATTCAGTGTACTTTATTGGGATTTTATGACTGCACAACACAATGTGAAGCATAATTGAGTTGGTGAATTCAACATGAGCCCAAATTCATTGAATCTTTTTTTTTACAGCAGAAGATTTGTGTTTTTTTTTCTTAATGTATTTTCCTGTTCTTACCACCATATTGTAGGCTAAATAAATCTCAAAATATTGTGATTATTGACATTTCAGTTTTATGTGGGTGACAAAATACCACAACTTGACAGAGTTGACCACAACGTTGGTTATTTGTTGAAATAACAAATAAAACTTTACCTGATTTTTTTTTTTTTTTGACAAAATTTGTATTTGTATTCAGCACCCCAGGCTAAATATTTTGTAAATCAATTTGTAAATGCAGCTGCAGCTGCAAGTCTTTTGGCACATACTGTATGTCATCCATCTTTTCACTTTGACTGATTTGTTGACCCTCCATCTTTGTGAAATAGCCCAACATTAGTCAGATTCAATTAAGAGCATTTGTAAACATCACTTTTTAAATTTAGCCAGAGATACTCTGTCGGATTTACTTTTATCACAATAATATGTTTCAGTCGGAAGCACTGGCTGTAGCCAGGTCTTTTGCAGCCTCTGGTTAGGTCCATCCATCTTCCCATCAGCTTGGACCAGCTGCATCACCTAACTTGCTTATGACAAGCTGCAAAAGAGGCTTCTGTTTTTTTTCAATGGTCTCTCGGCTGCATGATTAATGCTTCCCTAGTCAAACCTGTCAAATTAACTGGATAGCCAAACATTTTCCACTGTCTAATGATGGCTTGAAAACGAGGTTGCTGCATATTCAGACCTTGTTTTACAACCTAATTCTGCTTTAATCTTTTCAGCAACTTTATCCCTGAGCTATCTGCTGTGTTTCTTGGTCTTCATGTTTGTTTCTTCACTAATGTTCCCTAACAACAAACCTAATAAACCTCTTAGACCTTCAGAGAACATGTTGATATATTCTGAGATTAAATTAAACAAAGTGGCCATATTTACGAATTAGGTAACTTCAGAAGGAAATTGGGTTTTCTGGCTTTCATTTCGGGGTGTCAGGATTAAATCCACACCATCTTTTTCATATTTTTAACTGTAAACAAAATAAAAACCACATGTACATGTTCTCCCACTTTACTGTTCTGCACCACATTGTGTTGATCTAGTCCATAAAATCCCAACAAAATGCATTAAAGTTAGTGTTAATAGCATTTAAGGCTTGATTTCTTTATGACAGGTTAAACCTATTTTATAGATTTAGACTGAACTCAAACAAGAATTAGCTTCTCTAAAGTTAAATCAAAAACAGAGAAGCCATGTCATATTAATTAGAAAAGTTTGCCAAGTTCTAAGCAATAGAAACATCCCCATTATTACAAAAGAAGTCTACCAACACTTTCTAAGTGAATTTGCACATTTTGATCTTTTTTGTCCTTTTTGTAGAAGAGGGGTCATCCTCCACAATGTCTGGTGGAAGTGGAGGGTTCATTCATGAAGTTTATGGTTTCTACAGTCCTCCAATAACATCCAACACTGACCCCCTCCTCTTGGCCACCCTGTCGCCCCCTGTGTCTGCACCTGCCACTCTCCAGTCAGTGCCTGCAATGGAGCCTGCAGGCAGTTCTCTGCAGCCCAGCGTGCATGGAGCCAACCCAGCCAAGGCTCAAACGTTTCCCCCATCATTGCCCCACACTTCTTACCCAGTGGAGGACTCACAGAGGTCTCCTCTTGGATCGCTCTCCCCTACCCATGGAGCTCAGAAGGCCCTCGATTTGACCCACTCAGCATCCATTGTTGATGAGGTGCCCTGCTGTCCACTCGTCATGCCCCTGTCTTTAGATGTGAACCCTCCCCAGGGCAGGTCACCTCTGACCCCTCTCCCCCTCCAGGAGCTGGGTGCCACCAAAGAGTCAACATCTGTCTCCTACGCTCCTGCAGCGCGCAGCGAGTTGCCACAGCAGCCAGTCATCCTCCACCAGCCTTTCTCCAATGTGGGAGGCTCCAAAGTGTCCTCGCTGCCCCAGAGCCCGGCACCATCCCAGCACGGAGCAGGGCCAAGCGAGTCTGATGGCGAAGGACGGGTCGGTCGGGGAGGTTTTGTTGATAGCACCATTAAAACTCTGGATGAAAAACTGAGGAACCTGCTCTACCAGGAATATGCTCCCATGTATCCATCAGGCAGCGCGGCAGAGACACCGGGATCTGGGACAGAGTACATCCAGTTTCCTCCGGGACCGGACAGCGCCACTGGAGGGTCAGGAAACAGCACCCCGGGGCCCATAGGGGAGGGACGCTACCGGGCAGGAGAACAACTTGTAAGTACAATAAAACACACTTTGAGATTTAAATAAGTGGAAAAAGTGTTTAGTTCCTGAGCCAGAGCTGAGAAAAACTTATTTATTTAATGTTACAAAAATGTTTAATGCTTCTACATCTAAATTTTCTTGCTTTATTCTCTTTACCTTTCATTCTGTCTCTCCTGTAAGCCTCAAATTCCTGAGAGAATGGACAGCCTGAGCACTCTGAGCGACTCTGCTGTTTGTGGTGCGTGCAACTAATCTGTCTAAAGACATGAACTGAACTTTAAGATTATTAATTTTTCACTTAAATTTTACATGATGGTTTGCTATACTCTGATTTATTTACTGCCTTATAGCTTCGTTGTCAAGGAGACACTTTCCTCACTCTGTTTCCTGCTCTGGAACAAGAGGTCGATTTAAGGTATTAAAGTTTCGCTTTTTATTTTATCAACATTTGTTTGTTTTAATCTCTGTGCAAAATACAGTATTGTCACATTTAATCATGTTTTAGAGCTCACACGATGCTTAAAACTTTGATTCTAATACTCAGATATGAATATTTTGAGATGACAGACTTTCTGAATCACAATTTATTTTCTGTTATGTAGTTTTTCCTGATAGCTAATAAAATATGTATTGAGAATGAAAAGAGACTATAGTTTTCTCTAAATGAGGGAAATGGTCAGATTTGTTTGAGTTGAGAGATAGGGAGAGCACTTCCTACTTTGCTCAGGTTCCTGCTACTGCATGTACTGCCTACTTTCATTATCTTATAAAAATAGACCAGATTTGTAATTTTTGTTCTGCAGCCATTTTACGAACAATATTCTTAGAGCTTGGCCAGCTCAAAACTTTGAAAGTGTTCAGATGCCAACAAATTTTATATAGAGATGACAAATATCAAATGAATAGATGTAAAAGTTTTAGTCCATGTGTTTTTGTTTAAGTTTTTGTTCCTTTCTTCTTATAACCAAGAGTATATATCCCTGTGAACAAAATGACAAATGTGATATATTTTCCATTATCTTCAACTATTTATTTGAAAACAATCAATCTCATCACTCTCTACTTATTTATAAGGTTTTCAAGACAAAAAGATATCAGAATTGATAATAAAAAGTCCATACTTTGTCACAGTGTTACCTGAATCTTCCTCTTTTGTTTTGCCAGATCATCTCTGTTCCTCCTGAAGTGGCCAACAGAAGAGATGTGAAGCAGAGGAGCTGGAGCAGCGCTGCCTCCCCTGCACACCCCGGTGGATACAACGGGGACCCGGTTCCACCTGAAGCCTTGGCTACCTCCACCACCATCGGACGTTTCTCTGTGGTAAGCACAGAAGATGACATCACTCAGAGGACGCGCTGCAGCCGCTACTCTGCCCCGCCCGACTTCTACCTGGACACTCCACCTCCCATGGGTAAGAGCTCATATTCGGACCTCGGGCTCCGTCCCTATGGACGTCACAGTCCATGTCTCCTTCCTTCCTGCAGACTCAGGAGCAGAGAGCAGCCCTGCTAAGCTGGCTCCTGCCACACCGTCCCAGTACGCTCGCTCTGAGCGCAGAGGAAGTGACCTCATGAAAAGAGCAGTTGCTTTTCTCCGTCGCACTGGCCGCAGCAGCAGCGTGCAGAGCTCTGATTCCCCGAGCAGACATGGAGGCTTGCCTGGCTCGGCCTATGCCAGCAGCGACAATGACTCCGAGATGGAGGACTCAGACATAAAGAGGGAACTGCAGAGACTCAGAGAGAAGTAAGATTTTCCTTTTCCTCATGTGAAATGACTTAGTACTCATACCCTTTGGACATTTTCACACGGTTTAGTCCCTTCCTCCATTTATTCAGACATCTGAAGGAAATCTCAGAGCTGCAAGCACATCAACGTGGAGAGGTGGAGCTGCTCTATCGCAGACTTGGTAAGGTTCCTCCTCCTGGCCTCGGCCTCTTACATGTTGCACCGCATACAAGCCGCAGGAAGAGATCCAGCAAACACAGACTGAAGCCTGGGAAACTTCTCAGCCCCCTAGTTCAGCAATTTAGGCATGTCAAAACCAAGAGCAGCGACTCCACTAAACCAGGCAAGTTACTCTTTATAACCTAAGCTGCTATTAACATTTTAATGTCAGATAAGGATAAATGTTGCTCTTATGATTGTGTGTCCAGGTGCTGCTTCAGGTCCCAGTGAGCCAGCAGTGAGTTTAAATGGTTCTCCAGGCAGAACTTCCTTCCCGACCCACGGCAGGCCACGGTCATGTACCAGCCACCTTCCCAGCTCGGCTTCAGAGCCGGTGCAGACTCAGCAACCCTGCTCCCTGAAAGGCTCTATGTCCTCCGATAACATCTATGCTGGACTACAAGGAGATGTCGCCGGCACACAAGCTCAACCTGAACAGGGTAACACTCAAAACCATGCAGCAAAAAAAAAAAAAAAAAAAGAAAGATGTTAATGATGTAAATATGATGGTGTTTTTTACAAAGTGATAAGTATATTAGAGCTCATGCTTTCCTGTCATCTTCTTCCCTTCATTATGCTCCTCTACAGGCTGGTCTAATTACCCTCAACCATCTGAGAGAGTGACCTATAAGTCCAGTAGCAAACCACGAGCTAGATTTCTCAGTGGGCCTGTGTCTTTGTCTATCTGTTTGTATCTCTTTTCTTCCTGCATTACTTCACTGTTTGATTTTACTATAAATTCTCTTTGTTTACCTTGATTTCACTATTTATTTTCTAGCAAAACTATCCTGGAAATGTGTATGATTTGCTTTTGCTTTGCATTATTTACAAGTTTTCTTACTCCCCATCTTTTTTGACAGGCATACAGTACATTGTTTATTCAAAACTGTCAGATAAACCTTTAGGATAAAAGAAATAGTTGCTCCAAATGTCATCAATGATTTTATCAAACATTTTACTGATCACATATGTGTCTATCATTTTGTGGAGATCACTAATTATAATTAGGCCTGTGCAAAACATGCTGGAAAAGTAAATTTTTTTCAGAGCTGTGGCTCTGCTGCTTCCTATCTGTGCTCTGCTTATGCTCTAGAAATGCATTTTGACTTGGTTCTCACATGCATGTGTTCGTCAATTGTCATGTTTGAGAGTTTTTTTTAATTTGGTTTTGTACTGTATTATTTTTTCTTTTGTTTATATAAAACCATTATTTTGCACTGCATTTGATTTGTAAGACAACTGCTTAGTTTACCTAAGTCTTTTTTCTATTTTACAGGGTCAACACTCAAAAGGCTGTGTCTTGGTAAAGAGAGAGGCAGCAGTATGTCAAATTAAAGCCTCTTGCACTACATTAATCAAAATCTGATTGCCTTTTTCAATCAGGCCTTCCTAATAACTATATCTAATATATTTCTGTGTTGTCAGGGTCTGGGGCTTCAGCATCTGGAGCCTTCAATCAGTCACAGCAAATGCACAGTGCTACGCCTCCGCCCCAGCAGCCTGTTGTTGGCTTGGCCCAAGCTCAGGCCAACAACAGCAATAACAAGACAGGCACATCTATGAATCCCAGTGAAAACAATCTGCCTGAAGACCTACAGGTTCTGATGGACGACTGGGCCCAGGAGGTTCTGATTGTGACCCACCGACCTCGTACCGACTCTCTGAGTATCCGTGGGCAGCAGCTGTGCCCCCAGGTTGTGCCTCAAACACTTGAACAGCCGCCTCAGGCTTTAAATGTAGGTTTTTAAAAAAATAGCTTGTATGTATTTACAAAATTAACACAGAGAATTTCTATTATTTTTACTATTATTTCTTTTTCCAACCTTTTCAGACATCACCGTGGACTCCACCCGGTCCAGAGGCTTGCGCTTTATCCTGGCCTGAAAGCCCTGGGCCTGCAGTGATGGCCGGCCCCTCAACCGGACCCTTTCACACGTATCAGCTACACTCTCCTGCTGCGTTCACAGCTTTACCCTCCCCTCTTTCCTTCAATCAGTGGCCTGGGTTTTTCTTTCCAGTTTCTGCTGGGGTCTTTGCCTTTCCTGCTGTGCCCTCCACCCTCTCCAGCCCTACTTCATCTTCATCTCATCAGCTGACTGACCCCAAGGCAAAGACTCTCTAATCTGGGTAGCATTGTGTCTTCCAACTCTGTTACCAAAACCTTAACTTATATTACAGCCGCTGTAGTCAATATAATGTGCATAGAGTGTATATATTTAACCAGCATGTGTTTAATAATATGTATATATCCATCTCCACTCTTGAGTTTTATGTTGTTTTATTTCAGACAACAAATGTCATGTTCATAATATAGTAAATATTATTTTACATGCAGTATACTGTTAGGAGAACTAAAATTAGCCAGATCAGCCTTGAAGTGCAGACATCTGTCTGTGTTTATTGATGCACATTAATACTCACAGAATGTACATAATGTACTGTTCATTCATTTTGTACTTAGAAATAGAAGTTGTGTTGCTCATTTCACCCCCATATATTTATACATACAAGCTGCCATGTGTATATATGAATTTTTGTTTGTCTGTACAAAGCCTATGTGTTTGTACAATTAACAGAGGGTAATCCATAGTTTGGTGCTGCAGCTGTGGGTTTCAATGCAGCACCTTATTAGGAACCATTATTCCATCACTGTGAAGACTTGACCTTGTGGTCACTAGGACCTGTTGCTTTACTTTGCTTTCTCAGCTCGGTATGTAGACCCATTTCATTCTTCATCAGTGAAACACTTCCAGCACAAGCGCTTGCAATATCCTTAAGAGATTTGAATGAGCTTGAACTTTATCCTCAGGTGCAAACACACCTGTGAGAGTGCCTTGAACTTCAATTTCAGTTTTCAAAAGAAAAGCATTTAGATCTAAAGCAGAAACTAGACTTAATTAATCCATTCGCTGCTGTGTATCTGTTAAAAGGTTGCAAAAGAAAGAAATCTGAGCTCCAGAATCTCCAAATATCTCCTTCAGCTCTCCCAGCAGGACACCAAAGCATTCACCAAGCACTGAAGGTAGACCATGGAGCCACATATCTTCCTTGCAGGCTTCTAGAGCATCAATCTACTCAAACCACACTTACTCACTCCTTCAGTGTAGAAGAGCAGCAAACAAAGATCCTCGCCTGACTTCATTTTCACTCATTTTGGTGGCTTGTATTTGGGACCTTATTCAGTTGGTCACTCCTCACATCTTCTCCAAATAAGGAAGCAACTCTTAGTCTCAAGAAATGTTGTCCAAATGACACTGTGGTATCAAACCTTGGGGTCCTACTTTTTTATTTTGGTGTGTTAGACTTGTTTTTCTTTGCTTTTTGAGGAATTATCACATCATCAGCAAAATTATCAAGAATTCAGGTTAAATGAAAATGCTCCTTTATTTTTTTAATAGTACATATCTTTATAATTCCAACCGCAGTCTATGGACCCACAGTTCTAAACTCTTTCTGGTTAATACATGACATTATGTCAGATTGGTTTATATGCAACGAAAAACCTTTACAAGTTTTCTGCTGCTCTGCACATGGAAGTAAAAATACATAAAAATGAACATGATGCTAGTTTAGTTAGTATGTAAGGATAGGCTGGGGATTAAGGTTATGTTTAGTTGTGTAGATAGAGAGCAAAGAAGAACCAGAAACAGACGGGAAGTAGCAGGGCCAGAGAATGTCAGCACCTGAAATCTACATCTGCAGCTGGAAACGTTTTTAAAATTTAGTTCATAAAGATTCTGAACATGAGCAAGTCCTGCACCCATTAGAACTGTCCTGGTTTCTTCTGCGAACAATATAAATCAACTATCTACTAGATATGGAGGTTGAAAGACTTATAGCAAAACCCTGACGAAGAAGCACCATGTACACTGCATTACTCAGGACACTTGAAGTATCAAAACTAGGTGAGTAAAGGTAGGTGCTTTTTCAAGCATTCCAGAGCTTTTATAGTGTTCATCATCCAGTACTTTATTCACGCTGTTCTTCCTTAGCCAGTGTGCCACTTTGGCCATTCAAAATGTTTATATTCATGCTTGGACAAACTTCAACCTAGACAGTGAAACAAAGGAGACAACTTGCTAAGCTCCTCTATACAGATCTACCACTCCAGAGATTTTCAGCTGCTTCAGCCCAAAAATCTGGTCAGTCCTGAAAAAGTCACAAGCCCGAGATTATTAACAGAATGCATTTTACACAAACTGAGAAGATTATCTCTGTACATGTCCAACGGCAAGAACAGCCTTTTTTAAAGTCATGCCAAAACATCTCTGTTTGATTTAGGTCCAGTTTTTGGTAGCTGGACTCCATTTGGCCAGAGAACTGATGGCACAGGTATGAAGCAGAAAAAATAAACCTTGAACACAAAAATGATTTTCTCAGCAAACACGTTTTTAATATTTATATTAAAAACTCTTTTGCTTTTGGACAACTATTTTTTGAATCAGAAATCTTCCTAGAGCAAAATGGCTGTTGAGGGTTTATGGTGAAGTTATTTTCTTTTCACTTCTGCATTATGGCTGCAAATACCATCACTGTATCATTCAGGAAGTTTGAAATGCAGCAATTTGTTTTGATTACTTGTATTGTTGCTGACAACTGCTGTCACTTTTTCATGTAAAAGGATTATTAGAGATGCATTTACTGAGAAAATGTTGACATGTTTGATACATATTTTACCCATTATAAGTAATCACTAATCTGATGGTTTCCATGGAGATCACTTGAGTTTAGGCTGAGTCTTTTTAAACTCCAAATGTTTAACTAGATAAGTTCAAACACCTGTCATTTGATTAGATTATAAAGAGAAGCCACCCCAGCAAATCAGCTTAAGACTTACTGAAGTACTGGTGTTGTATGTTAATTTGAGTCCAACTATATCAAGCTGAAATCTCTGAACCTTTAACTTTGAGCTGCCACATCTCCACAGTCTGCTTGAATTTACTGAAAAGCTAAATGCTGGTGACAAAACCACATTACAAAGAGGACAAAAGGACTTAATACACAAGTAAAAACCATTGTCGTCGTAGTCATCATCATCATATACCTCTTCCCTTGCAATCTGTAGCTTTACATACTGTTGCCTTCCTAAACTTGGAGAGATTATTGCGTGGATATTTTGTTATTATTTCTATTATTTTCTTTAAAATGCTGGTAGTAGAAAAACAGAATAAAGAATGTGAAGACTAAGATTACTTCAAAGTCACCAGTGCTTGAACATGTAAGTTATACAAATATTTAGGAGTAATGTTTATTAGTTTCTTGTTATTCTTCAGACCTTCGCTCACAATTTCAGTCCTCTAGTTTATGACCTCAAATATATTTTTCCCTTTCTGTGGTTTTCACTGAAATGTTTGGCATAAACCGTTCAATCTGCTCTTTGATCAGTTTCCATTTTGGTTTGGTGAGGATAGAAACTAATTAATGTTCCTTAATTGATTAAACACAGACCCAGACACACTCTAGATAGTTCAATTGTAATTTCATCAGTGTTTATGCTTTCCCCTAAAATAAATTACACAATTCCTGGTGAGCGGCATAACAGTATTTCTTAGCTTTTGGTCTCCAAAGCAGAGATTCCTGAATGTTTATTTTTTTAATTTGTTGGGGGTGGGTGGGTCTCCTATGCAGTCTTTCTTTTGTGCTTTACACTGACCCTTGTGTCTTTAATCTCTTTAATGCTTGCATTTAAATCTAGGTGTATTATTGCTTTTGCCTGCTGTCACCACTTGTCCCAACTCCCTGCCAACCTTGTCAAATTAGTATTCTAAAAAAAGAAGATGTACATACTTTAAAAAGTCAACAATAAATTTTTCCTTGACAGCACAATATCTTTCCCGAAATGTGTTATTTTTTAAAATGGTGTTTTCTTTCCTGATGCAAAAATTGATGTGAGAAAACTGTGACAAAGTTCAAAGCTGGACATTCCTGTCAATGCAAAAGGCCATATTTGCCACTGAGTAACACTATAGTTTGGTGTACGTGTAGAGGGAGTGGATTGGTGTGTGGGAGTGTTTGATTTTGCAATGGATGAAATGCTGTAGCTTGAAAAATCGTTTTAGGTTCGTAGGATCAAACCTGCTCCGCGTCATCATGGGGAGAGCCTCGGCGCTGCTCGCTGTCTTTGGGCTTCTGTTGGCTTTGACTGCGTCACTACCAAACAAGGTACTGTCTTACAAAAACAGGAAAACAGAATAAACATCTATATTTAAATATCTTTAATAGATTCTTTATTGAGACTATAAAGGATCCACCTTCCATCTGGAACACACTAAGTGTAACAAAAACATGTTGAATGACTTGCACTCTTCAATCTAAAGGTTGTTTTAAATTTATCTTTATTTTTTTAGTGCATAAACTATCTAGGGATTTAATTTCTCATGAGGTTAAAGTCTTCTTGCAATACAAATAAATCCAACCTGAAGGCCTAGTGTGAGGTTTAATTATTAGTTTGATTTGGATTTAGTTTTGGGTTAGTTCTTCAGAAATATGAAGCTAAAACAAAAATGTAAAAGGGAAACTGAAGGGAATATCTAATAAAAAAAATAAACGCATACGACAATCGTGTTGTTTTAAATATTGACAACTAATTCGAGTGTGATTTAGAAAATAGCTCTGCTCACTTTATGCTTGATAAATTATCTATAGCAACAGAGTGATGACTTTATCATGTGCCCATTGAGACAGTCATTTTTTCTCTTAGACTCAAAATTTTAAAGCTGATCAGTTCTGTTTTATGCTTAAAACTTTCACATTGTGAAAAGCAATATTGAAAATGAGAACAAAAAAACAAAAAGTAGGTGTTCTGCAGGTACACCAGTGAGATTTCACCATCCTACGCATTGTTTTTCTGATCTTTGGTCAGGTTGCTGTCAACCACTGGGGTCAACGTCTCAACTTGTTTCAAAATCTGTGTTTGCACAGGATGACTGGGACATTTACAGCTTTCACATCAACTCCACTGTGACCAGCCGATATGCCACCACCGTCATCACAAGCCGCGTGGCCAACCGTATGAACGAATCAAAAGAAATTGAATTCCATGTTCAGATTCCCAAGAATGCCTTCATCAGTAGGTTCAGAATGTGAGTGCGAAAAAACCCCAAATGCTCAAATCAAACCTTAAATACACATTAGAAGAAGCAAAATAACCTTTTTTCACCTCATTGTCTGAAACTAAATCTGACAAAACTTAAGTGTTGAATCAGTTAGGATTGCCAAAGTAATATCTGTTCACTAAACTCTTCAAAGTTTGTAAGATTTGAATCATTTCAAACTTCTAGCCCAGATGATGTTATGTGTTTGAGCTAATCAAAGGCACACATGGATGAGGCACAACTTCTCAAACACACGGCTTCCTTGTGTGAGTGTTAGAAAAATGTATCGCCAGAAAGAATCACCATGGCAAAAATCCCAAGAATTAGTCTATTTAGAGTTATTGCTTGCTTGCTGTCAAGGAGAAAATGCATTGAGTTACGCAGTCCGCAGGTCAAAGCAGCACAGAAACTGTTCTTTATTGTATACATGCAAAACAAATGTAGGGCAGAGGCTGAGTGAATTCAAACTACGTAAAACCTCCTGGAACAATGTTTCCTTATCTTTGGGACCAGTCTTTGTCTCATAGCAGAAAATGACCATAGACCACAAAGGCTGCTATATGTATATAAGCAGAAATTTGACAATAACACTGCAATAATTGTAAATGGATAATTGATAATAGGAACAACTATAATCCTCTAAGGTTTTAAGTAATTATAATAAGCCTTTTTTCCCCCAATAGTGACATCTTGGGAATATCAAGCCATCAAAATGCATGAATTTTAAAACAACATCTTGATCTCAGCTATAAATTGGGTTTAAACTTTCAAAATCATCCAAAGAATGACAACAAATTAGGTACAAAGTGGCTTCAGGACCACTAGTTTTCTATTTTAGGCCATCATGAAGCCCTGATATGAGTCCCATCGATAATTTTGAGTTACTGCTGAAAAATGTGTGTGAACAAGGCAGGCTACACATCTGACTCAGTTTCACCTGGTCTTCCAAGATGAATGGGCCAAAATTACAGTAATGTATTGTGAAACTTGTGTTGGAATACCCAAAATGTTTGACCAAAGTCATACACTCTAAAAGGCAATTCTACCAAATACTGGGGGCATTTATATAGTTTTAAATTTAAAGAAAGTAAAAACCTCTAACAAAAATGCATTTTTATGTAAATTTGCTGGGCTTCAAACAATAATAATGCTTTTAATTGTCATTGACCTCAGTAAGAAACATATGTTCTCAACTATGAATATTTACAATCATAGTAAAATGAGTATTCAAGCTACTTTTGAACGATGGTTTGTGTTGTCACCTGTAGGATGATGGATGGTCAAGTGTATGATGGAGTTGTGAAAACTAAGGAGCAAGCTCAGGAGCAGTACACTAGAGCTGTGTCCCGTGGCCAAAGCGCTGGGATTATCCGGTAAAAGTGTTTGTTTATTTATTTACTTGTAGGTCCTACATAAGATGTGCTGGAATTTAAATTGTATTTTATAGTTCAGTACGGCATGAATAACTTAACGTGATGATAAATCGAATGGTAATGTCTCTGTGTTTCAGCTCTGTTGGAAGAACCATGGAGGAATTTAAAACCTCTGTAACTGTGGCGGCCCACAAAAAGGTCACCTTCGAACTCACCTATGAGGAGCTGCTGAAGCGAACCCACGGCAAATACGAGCTGCAGATCAATGTTCGACCCATGAAGCCTGTCAAAGACTTCAAGGTTTGTTGAGCGACCATTAAGAGGACGCTAGCTAATAGGTTTCTACATTAAATGTTTCTAACCACTTTGTTTTGTTACTCTAACTACAAGGCTGATGTGCACATTCATGAGAAAGCCGGCATCAGTTTCATTGATGTGAAAGGAGGACTGAGAACCAAAGCCTTGGCTAATGCTATCACTAAAACACATGCAGATAAACAGGTACAGCTGGTTCTAATGGTTCCATTTAAATTTCAGCATAAAAGTCACCTAACGAAGCAACCGCTCCCAAACATTACATGGTATAATCTGGCTTGCTTTTGCAGGCATGGGTATATTTCTATCCAACAGAGGACCAACAAAAAAATTGTGACAGCTGTGGAGAAAAAGGGATGAATGGAGATCTGGTTATAGTTTACGATGTCAACAGAGACAATGGATTAGGAGACATTAAGGTACATACTGTTTTCTTGGGAACATGTTTTTGGAAATTATTTCTTGAATGAGAGATGAAGTCATGGTACTTGAATCAGTGCATAATCTCTCCAGCTAGTTGCAGCCTATCCAAGGTCTTGAAGGATTTTCCCCAACAGTGAGATGCTGTCTTACCATGACTGTGTAACCTAACTATTTTAGGTTACACAGATAGGACTTTAAGATATTTTTATCCCTTTCACTGGTACATGTTTAATTAATCTTGGGTCTTACTTTCCCCAGACATCTGATGGGTACTTTATCCATCACTTTGCTCCATCAAGTCTTCCACGAATACCAAAGAATGTTGTCTTTGTTATCGACCGAAGTGGCTCAATGCATGGCAGAAAAATTACACAGGTGATGTATTTATAATTTAGAGAAGGTAAAATGTTTTGTATTAATCTTTATTTCGCATTACTGCTTCCACTCAGCAACTTGAAAACTGACATGAAGCACAATTAGCATGGTGTCTCTGTCAATGTGTCTTAACTAAACCTAAATGTAAACCTGAAGCTTTGTATCTTCACAGACCCGAACTGCTTTACTCCATATTTTGAATGACCTGGCAGAAGATGACTTCTTTGGTCTCATCAGTTTTGACTCGGAAATAATTCACTGGAAACGGGAACTCGTTCAAGCCACTGATCTAAATCTGGAGGGAGCGAGAGAGTTTGTGCGGAATATTCAAGACAGAGGAAGTGAGATGAATTCATTCACTGAACTGAAAACATTGCAGCAGGATGGAAGTGAAATACTTCACTGCTTTTCTCTTTCAGCTACAAACATCAACGAAGCAGTGTTGGAAGGAGCCCGTATCCTGAATGCACATCCCAGAGAAGGATCAGCTTCCATCCTTATACTTCTCACAGATGGAGACCCAACATCAGGTTAAGGACATTTCCTGCCATAGCATCCATTCTTTAGAGCTGTTTTAAGCTCTTAAGCTTCAGAGCTGTGATGACTAAATGATCAAAATAACTGTAAACTATGAAAATATGGGCCTCAAAAAAAGCTTCCTAAAAAATATATATTTTTCCTCAGTTTTTTTCCACAATTTTTGTGATAAAGGAATTTCATTACACCGTTTATCTCTCTATTTTGTCTGCTGTTTATCAAACTGTGGTATGTTGTTGCAGGAGAGACAGATCTTGACACGATACGGTCCAACGTAAAACAGGCGATTGCAGGAAAGTTTCCTCTCTACTGTCTTGGTTTCGGATTTGACGTTCAGTTAGAGTTTTTGGAGAAAATGTCGCTGCAGAACAACGGTGTAGCAAGACGGATTTATGAAGACTCTGATGCAGACTTGCAGCTTAAGGTACATTGAACTGTGTTTCTTGTTTTGTTAACTTTTTCTAAACTTTTCTGCCAAAACAAATAGTTGCCTGTATGAAGCATTCATGTTATTTCTATAATATGTATTGACAGGATTTCTATGATGAAGTGGCCACTCCTCTCCTAACAGATATCACAATGATCTATATCGGTGGAACCAATCTAACCAAGACTAATTTCAGTCAGTATTATAACGGCTCTGAGATCGTGGTGGCCGGTGAGATCATCGACAACAACGTAGAAATCTTCACCCCTCAAGTTGTGGCCATTTCTGTAAGATTTATTTGTGTAACTTTAAAAAAAAATAACATTTAAGTAAGAAAATGGTGGTCTTACATTTTTTCTGGTTTTGACAGAGTAAAGAAAAAGTAACATTTTCTAACACAAACGGCTCTGTGGATTCTTCGGTCATTGATGGACTTCTTCAGAGAGTTTGGGCCTACCTCACAGTTAAACAGCTTTTAGAGAAAGAGTAAGTGGTCAATGTGATACCATCTCTTCATTTTGCTTTGCAGTTTAATATTATCGTATCAGATTAGAGAATTTAACAATTTTGCAACCCATATAAAATTGTTAGGACTAGCCGTGTTTCCAAATCTTAAACACCTTAATGTAACTGAAAGCAAATGAGTGACATACTATGATGTACTTAAAGATAAATATGAGACGTATGTCTTTGGGATAATTTTGGATTTTGTTACATTTGTAAGTCATTCTAGGACAAATAGAAGATGATGGATGATTGGATGATTACCCATCATCCAATTATGACACCAGATAAGAAAGATGGACTCACCTGTTATTACAGCTAATCACAGTTAACTTTTTGGATCTTTTAGAAACTTTGGTCACGTTTTTTATTACTATTATTATGGTCACCTTATCCATGGATAGCATATTTATTGACCCACTTGTAAGCACTGCACATTAATAAATTATTGTTATATGCAGGCTTTTGTTATCTGGACCTGAGAAAGAAAAAGTGAATAAAGAGGCTTTGAAGTTGTCCCTATCGTACGGCTTTGTGACCCCGCTCACATCCATGGTGGTCACCAAGCCTGAGGGGGAGAGCACAGAAATTCATCACAAACCGAAAGAGAGGGAAGAACCACTGCCTCAGAGTCATCAAAACCATCAATACGTCATGGCGTATTCAAGAACACCTGCCTCATTCAGTAAGCAGCAAAAATATTAGACCCGAATCAATAATTTTAAAATCAAATCAGTAGAGCTCATCATCTATTTTGCAGGGATTTCATACCTAAAACATTTGAAGCATATCTAAAATATTTTTGCTGTCATTAAATCTGACATTTTGCAAATGCTAATAATTTATGGTAATCTGGACAGAGTTAAGATTTAGTATGATTTACTGTCAGATAACAATGAAGGAGGTAGGAATTTGTCTTGCAATCGGTGGGTTGCCGGTTTGAGCCTCACCCCGTCCGTCTCTGTCATTGTGTCCTTGGGCAATGACAGAGACGGACGGGGCGACTTGCCTACAACCAACTTGCCTGCTGGTGGTGGACAGAAGGACCGATGGTGGCTGTTAGCAGCCTCTCCTCTGTCCGACTTCCCCAGGGCAGCTGTGGCTACAATCCAGTAGCTCGCCACCATCAGCTCATGAATGTGAATGACTGATTTCATTGTACAGCGTCTTTGAGTGTCCTAGCGCTCTGTAAGTCTCATGTAACTTTTTTTCTTCCTTCTTTTTAGACCCTCGCAGGAGGATAAGCGCAGCTCCTCCAAAGTTATTGTTAAAACGTAAGCTCCGCCTCTATTTTTTTTACCCTTACACTATCTTCAGTAAGACTTTGCTGATTTAAATCATTTCTAATTACAAATTGAAAGTATGTTCCCGCATTATAGAAAACATTGTTTTAAGTATGTGATATGTTATTAAACATAGGTTTTCATTGAGTTACCATTACTTTAAATAGAAAGTTTGAAAAAGCAAAACTAAACCACTGAATTACAGTTTAAAAGCATTTCTCCTTAATTTATACCAATTCGTCTGAACTGATTTATAAATTTGACAGCCTGATATCTTTTGATAAAAAAAATATACAATTATTTGTTCTGTGAATTAACAATTTTGGAAATCCTAACTAACTTAAAACAGCAGATGTTTTATCAGATTTAAAACATCAGTCAGTTTACCCATTTGATTTGACAATTTTTATCATGAAGTCAGTGATACAGACTCTTACACTGCCTACGAAACCTGGCCCTTTCAATATTATTCTCCTCATTAATCACCAAGATGTGTGTAAGATTTTTTTTTCTTTTTTTCTCACTGAGATTATTCATTTGTGAAGTGAACAGAGATTTTATTTCGACAGAGTCAACAGAGGTTCATATTACTATTATTTTCTTTGCTGTATGTTCAGTGTTCATAAAATATATCCAACATATTCTAGTTCTCTTTATACTGAAGCTTTATTAGACCAGAACAGCTGATTAACTGTATGAACATTTGGTTCACAGATGGTTTTGGTTCAAGATTTGCCCTTTTGCCGACAACTGGTAAAGTACAGCAACTCTGTTTAGAATTATTTTTGACATTATTTTCTTTTTCTTACTTTAGTTTTTAAATGAAAACATTTTATAACAATGCACAGTAACAATTTAGCAATTTGGTATTTTTTTTACTGCTGGCTTCAGAAATATAATCTAGAAACTGTTTTAAGCTGTAAAACTTAAAATAAATCAATGTAAAGAGCAGAGAGGAAGGGGAAGAAGTGACGGGGTAAAAGGGGCAAACACTGAAAGGACTAGAAAACAGCATCAATCCTGTCTTGAATAGATGGATATTAATTAATCTGCTGCTATTTACCGAATGTCAGGTGTGTGTGTGTGTGTGTGAGGGGGAAGGAGGATCTTAGATTACGCTTACAGAAAATTCACATGTAAAACCCAAGTACCATGCTGCAAGTGAGACACCACATGTATGCATGTGGATTTGGAAGGTTTCGTGGTAAAAAAATGATAAAAAATAAACCTGTCATTCCCACGTTTCACATGTGAATGGAACAGATGAACAATAATACCTAATTATCACATTTTTCTTTCATATCAGAAACACTGAATTAAGCACAAATAAAACGGAATAAAAGGCTTAAAATTTAAAAGTTTATTCATAATAAAATAATTATTTTTGATGATGTTCAGAGGTTGCAGATTGTCACTTACTGTTTCTAAACACCTAGATATTTATTCATACTAAGGAGAAAATTTAGTGTTTTCGTGTTGCTATTTTATAATACATTAGTTTATTTTAAATATTATTTAATGTTATGCTGTGTTCTAGACAAGTCTGTGATTATTTTTTGTTATAAATTGTGTTTAATGACTAGAACTCTACAGATCAGAGTCCAATAAAACTAAATTAGGATTGAATAGTGATTAGAAAATTTGCAAACATGAATAATTTGATATTTAGGATGTTTCTGGAAATAAAAATAAATGTTTTATTAATATCTCACCACCTGTTATTTTCTTGTTAGCTCCTGTTTCCCACAGATTTTTGATGAAAACTGTGAATGACACTTATCCACTCTGCTTTGACATTATTGGAGCTGTAATTGTTAAACTTCTTCATCATCCCGACACAGGTCCGTATCAATACTTTCTCATCTCTTCCAACTGGGAGATAGAAAAAGAAATGTTTGAAAAAACTAGATGTTTTTTTTTTACCTGGATAGACCAATCCAAAAATCTTTACTTTAGGAATTATAGATGGTAAAGTAGTTAGGAAGGTATTTTGTTAGTTAGGTTTTCCAACCTTTACAAGAAAGTGTCATTTAAGGCATCATTTGGTAAAGTCTGAATTTAGCATTGAAGAACTGCAGTGTGAATGTAGCTAAACAGATACTGAGTTTCCTCTATCTCATGTTTTAATTTAAGTAATAATACAGAGATGAACGGCCTCTTTTCCCTTTAGAGCTTTACATAAATGGTGTGTTGGACTCAGTACAAAATGGTGGCTTCAAAGAGATTGTCATCCATGTCGGCGCTGACTACCATATCAAGGTGGAAAAAGGGAGAATCAGTCTTCAGCAGGGACAAAATATAACTCACCACACAAGAACGGAAAATATCACAGTTGGAAGGTGACTTTGCTCTTAAAATTCAATATTGTTACTAATCCCCAATATACATTCTTATGTGAAGAGGCTTTCATCAAGCTGATTCAAAGATGCAGAACGTATATGTGATTAGTAGAGAAAACACTGTAAATAAGTACTGTATGTGAAATAATGTAATATGAAGGTTGCTCTGGAGGCTCGTCTAAAGTTTCACAATTTGACACATTAGAGCCGTCAAATGAACATTAATGCATTTTATAAGAATTTTATGTAAAAGACCAACACAAAGTACCAAATAAATGTAAAAGTGGACATAAAATGCTACAATTTTTTATTATTTTTTTTTTAAATAAACGAAGATCTAATTAGGCAATCAAGCCCTTATTCACTTTCACTCTTATATTTTATTGCAACCAATTGCCCTCAAAAGCCATTTCATGCCTATTTTTCTAGATTTACAGTGAACAAGGGTAAACAGCAAATAGAAGTTACAGATGGCGACATGCGTTTGGTCATCTTAGTCCATGAGAAGCATAGGAGGAAATTCCTTTGGCCTGTTTTAACACAGCTGCCATCTGCTGGCGACACTGAAGGACTTTTAGGTGAGCGACATTTCTGTTTTTGTTTACCTATTTGCCTTACTTGAAGCTTTTTTTTTGCATTTGCTTAAGTAACATTTAGGCAGTGCACACTGTTGGCTGGGGATGTATTGTTTTGTAAATGTTTTCTTGTTGGATTTTGTGTACAGCTTTAAATCGTGTGCAGTATGAAGAGGTTCATCAAGATGTCCACACAAAAGTGAAGATAGCAAACAGAGAGATTGATACTCAGCGGTATTTTTTGGCCGTTTGATTAACACATTTTTGTTAGAGAAAAATACAGCAGTTTAAATATTTTTTTTCCTCTTTTTTGCAGTTCCAGAGCTGATGACCTCAGGATTAGGAGACCCGTAGAAGTCGGGTGTTGGCTTATTCCTGCTGACTTTGTCCTGCCAAAACCTTTGACTGATTTTCTTGTTGACCGTGTTTAACTGAAAGTCATGATAAATAAATCAGAAAAAGTGCAAGTTACAACTTAATCCAAATAAACAATGTGCACCATGTTAAAATGCACAAAACATAGCAGAATTGATACAAAATTACAATTAACAATTAGTCTGAAAAAGGATTTCTTTGTAATTAGGAGGTTATATTATCACATATTTCAAATACATATTTTGTAACGATCAAAAATAGTATTCATTTGCAGTCGAATGAATTTTTTTCAAAATCGCACCATAGTTTAGTGTTCAACAATTACTTAGAGGAAGAAATAATGAACAAAATAAAACAAAAACACTACTTGAGCAAATATTTTACGTCTAGAGATGAACATACAACATATTAATTAAGCTTATGACAGAGTGAGCTTTAATTAATAACTAGTTAAAAGACAGCATTATTTTGAGGTATAATGTCTAAGGCAAACATCCCCCAAGTTTGGAAGAACAAGGACAGTTCAAGGACAGTAAAAGGAAAACTTTGTTATGTCCTCAGGTTCTTACACCAAAAAACTGCCCTGTCATAAGAATCAAAACTACTTTGATCTAGAACTTGTATGTGTCGTGTTTTTAATAACCCATTATTCTTACAGTTCTACAGTTCAATGGTTTGCTCAGCTGACAGTCTAAACACAGATGTTGTCTGACCTGAATCCCATTCTTTGGATAAGGGAAAGTATTTATTAGTTTAAGCACTGGATTGCTAGAACTCACGGTTCTGACAGTTCAATGGTTTGCTCAGCTGACAGAGAATCTAAACACAGATGTTGTCTGACCTGAATCCTGTTCTGTGAATAAGGGGAAGCATTTATTAGTTTTATGGCTCCAGTCATTAAATGACTTTCCATTTAATGAGAAACCATTTAGGCTCCAAAATCAAATCCTTGAGTGATGCTGAGCACATCAAGGCATGGGAGAGAAACAAGTCAAATGTTGGCAGTAACAAAAGCTAGACCACAAAACATCTGGGGCACAAATATGAAACACAGCCATACTGAACTGGTTGTGTTCAGTATGGCTGATTTGATCAGTGCCATTCAATCTGGTACTGACTGGATGAGGAGAATGTCTTCATAGATTCATTTTCAGGTCTTTAATTTGCTCCTGAGTTTAAGAGCTCAGCTGTGCTCCCTGAGGTTGCAGCTTCCTGGAGAGAAAAATGTCATCCAGCCTGATGAGCCAATCACAGAAGGACTTTAGTAAGAATGTGGCTGTATGTGTGCATCAGACTACCAATAAAAGCACAGAATCAATAAATGTTTCCCTCCTTTGCATTTTAGTGTTTTACACATTAACCCTCTTTATGTCAATGTTTTTTTATATTAACTTTCAAATTGATTTTTCATGGTCAAAAACAGCATTACTGGATAACTGCTTCATACTAAAAGTTGAAGTTGTCTTTAAAAAAAGGATTACTTTTTGACTACTGCCTTTTGACGATTGCACAGGTAGAGAAAAAAATCAATAGGTCATGCTGACTTTATTGACTTCTGCTCTTATGAGCTGCTACACAATAAAAATATGATTATTCATATCTAAGGGACACATTGGCTAAAACAAGAGAGCTTTTCATTGAAACACTTCAGGGCAATAAACACTGATATTTGAATGACTTATGGAAGCAGCAAAATGTCCTGCTTTTTGCTGGACATCTTGCATTTTTGGGGTAATATAAAAAACAGTGCAAAGTAGATGAAAGGCCATATCTAGTGTCTGCATGCACTACAAAAACAAAACACGCACGAAAAAAAAAATAATTAGTGTTAATATTCTGAAAGATTACTTATTGGTAAATTATGATATAAAGATATAAGTCTTTAAGACTCAAATTAAAGACTTTACTAATAAAAGGATCTTTAAAAAGTCAGACGAATAAAACTAAACCTTGACAATCTATGAAGGTAAATAATTGAAATAACTGTTGAAGTGTGCTAAGATGTCGAAAGATCACCTTATGCTTGTTTGTTGTTTGACAAATGCTGATAATATGAAAAAAAGTTCTAGTCAGAGCATTAGGCTTAGGTGGATTTTGGGCCTGATCAAAACAGATGTATTTCACAAAACTGCAATGGAAAAACGTTTTTGCATCACACAAGTCACACGATCAACAGCAGAATGTTACTACTGGCGAAAACGACAAAGAAGAGGACAGGAAGTAGTAGGCAGAAGATGTTTTTTTGGACAATGAGCAATGTTATTGCATCACACAGTTCATTACAAATTGTGTTATTTGAGCATTTTGAATCCATAACTTGTGTAAAATCACCGACTACAGAATCTCCAAAATGCTGCATTCATAGCCACTCGCAAGTATAAAGGGCTTTAAACTCCAACGCCTGAATAAGATGCCAACGTCTTCTCTGATGGCTGATAGATGATGAGTGCTAGAGCCATGGCTGAATTATGAATATATTTCATTTAACTGTTTACATCTGTCGCTACAATTATTATAATATAATAATATCACGTGAACAAGTTTTTTCACATATGATTTTCAGTTAATTTCTTTAATGGAGACATTGCAGTTGCAAAACTGTATTTTTTCAACATCAGCAGAAAGTAGACAAAAAATACTGCACATTTGTATAGTGTACAAATAGTGAGCTTAACAGGGAGAATGCCAAACAGTTGTAGATTAAAGCAAGTATTGAGGCTGAGGGAAGGTAAATAAGTAACATAGAAAGAGCCGAGCTAGACACAAAAGGATCTACAAAACAAAATGTGAAAATCCCTAACACTAACATAAGAGAAAGATCCAAAATACACAGAGGGAATAAATAGAAAACCAAACACAGAGAAATAAACTTATGGCAAGACCCTAATTACAATAATGAGCAAAGATAAACAAACAGAATATGACGAGTGCCTGTAAAAATGGACTAAATGATAAGACCTCTAAACCATAACAAGGAAATCAGAATACAAACAAATGAAAATCGAAGCCCAGTCATCCAAGGTAAATTTTCAGACAATTGCCTTATTTTCTCGGTAGCATAGATTACACCCACACAACACATTTACTATTGGATTTTACTTTGGGGGAGGGAAAAGGTGGAACTGATCTGGTGGGTGGATTTATCCATGTGACTGGTTTTTTTTATATGATTTCAAACAAAGTGTAACAGGAGGGAGGAGACTAAGGAAAAATGTTCTTTAAAATGTTTTCAAATAAAGTGTGTACTCTGCATTTGGATTCTGTTGGAGTTCAGAAGACAGCTGCTTCTGTTTGAATGTGGTCCATCATGAGGAGAGGAGTGGTGCAACTCACCCTTTTTGGGGTTCTGGTGACTCTAGCTGCTGCACAACCAAAAAAGGTACAGTCTGAGGGAACGATAATCACAAGAAAGACAACAGAATAAATAAATGTGTATATTTTATCACTGGATAATTTTTTACAAATTAATAAAACAGTCTTATTGTTTGTTCAATTATCTCTTGTTCTAATAGTTTTAACTCTGCTTCAGATAAGTAGGAAAAACTGAGTGAAGAGCCTTTTGCTCTTTGAACCATTAAGGTTGTTTTGGACTGATTGATCATCCTCTGTGTGCATGTGTTTATATTGTTTGTGTATGAAATGAAACCGCAGTATTGTAGCAGAAAAATAAAATAGTTTAAATAGTTATGAATGATTAAAATGAAAATTCATTGCAGAGTTTGCTAAAACAAAATCCTAAAACTATTACAAAATGAACTATTGTTGTGGAAAAATCAAGACACCAGTAGATTCATTTTCATGCCTCCACTGCAAATCTTTTACTTTTCTATTGAACAACAAAAACAGCAGGAATAAATTCACAAGTGAAATCAACTCTTTATATGTAACATAAAGAAACAAAAACATAACATATAAATGTCCCAATGTCAAGTCACCTCTATGTTTATCACTATGATTCTTTTATTTCCAAGCTCTTCTATAAGCTGTGAATATGTTCCATTGTCTTTGAAAATAAACTCAGAAATGTATATAAGTAAAATATGAAAAGCCTTAACATAAAATGAGATACAATTTGTTAGTGTTACACTAAATAAAACATTGTTGGTAAACATTTAGCACAAGGACAAATATTCAGTGCTATTATTTTCTTGTTAAATCCCACATGTTCAATATAAATATTCATAAAAACGTCTTTCAATAAATAGTGAGAATTTACGATGTGGTTATTAGAATTTAATTTGGTGGACATTATTTGGTGAAAAGTAAAAAAAACATCAGTTTGACTGATTGTATGTTTAAAGCTCCTATCTCTAGGCTTCTTTTCTAAACAGATGTTCAAAGAGCAGATCAGAGTTCAAATGTGTTTTTAGCTCCCGAGAAAAATCTTTACCTGTTTTTAACTTCACCAACAAATGCGGTACGTTTGTACTTGTATGCCTGACATTTTGTGGACAAAAAGTTTAAGTGACATGAAGTCTGTCTGCGATTATTGAGGCTGAGACAATGAGAAAAATAGATTTGGATGATACTATTTTAAAATGACGAATGTCATGTTTAAATTTAAATAAAATTTGTTAGTCACAACTAGTTTGACTTTAACAAGTCAACTAGTCACTAGTCACAACTAGTGACTAGTTTCTAGTCACTAGTTGTGACTAGTGACTAGAAACTAGTGACTAGTTTCTAGTCACTAGAAACTAGTCACTGTGACTAGTGACTAGAAACTAGTGACTAGTTTCTAGTCACTAGAAACTAGTCACTAGTTTCTAGTCACTAGTTGTGACTAGTCACTAGTTGTGACTAGAAACTAGTCACAACTAGTTTCTAGTTGTGACTTTAGAAAATAAAACTACACAGTTTATTCACATTTAAATGAGTTATTATGCATGCATTTATGGAAAACTTACCCATATTTATTTATGTTTGTGTGAATATGTAGATTGTGAATAAAAATGTAACATTTCCTGAAGGATGGACATAATTTTGTCAGAGAAGAAGAAACGAGTTTAGAAAACTAGCTGTTGAACTGTTGGCTTTACAAAAAGAAAAAAAGGATTAGGGATGTTACAAAAATTTAGAATTTGTCCTCTTTACCAGATAGTTTTGCCTCTTTAGCTGTGCAAATATATTTTTTTTCTAAATAAGTTTGTAGAACATTTTATTGAGTTACTCATTATGCTTAGGCCAACCTCATTTTCAACACAAAGTACACAGTAGCATAACAAGTGACAAAGGTCTGTAAAACACTATTTGCCATTAGGACTTGTGTATGTAGAAAATATGAACTATTAGATAAAGTCATAAAAATAAAGTTTGTCCACAGTCTATAATAAGACTTTATCCATCAATGCAGAAAAATTGAATAGTTTCTCAGTTGGGTGTCTGCTGCTGATTTGCTGTATGTGTATAAACAGGACGACTGGGACATTTACAGCTTTCACATCAACTCCACTGTGACCAGCCGATATGCCACCACCGTCATCACAAGCCGTGTTGTGAACCGCATGAATGAATCGAAAGAAGTTGAATTCCACGTTCAGATTCCCAAAAATGCCTTCATCAGCAAATTCAGGATGTGAGTGGAAGCAAAACTTGTGACAGTGCCTGATATTTTGACATAATTATTATTTTGTGATAAATTATTGTTAATTTTAGTTTCAGCTATTTGTTTCTTACCTCTTTAGGCTTATTGATGGTCAAATGTACGATGGAGTTGTGAATACTAAGGAGCAGGCTCAGCAACAGTACACTCAGGCTGTGTCTCGTGGTCAGAGTGCTGGGATTGTCAGGTAACTTAATCCCAATTCCCTCAGATAAATGTTTTTCTGGTGTCCCATACTTTCTCCATGCATGTTTTTGTATATCTGCAGCCAGAAATAGTTAAGATTGAAACTTCTAACATTTCAATAATTACAGTTTCTGCTGTTGTTCTCAGCTCTGTTGGAAGAACCATGGAGGAATTTAAAACCTCTGTAACTGTGGCGGCCCACAAAAAGGTCACCTTTGAACTCACCTATGAGGAGCTGCTGAAGCGAACCCACGGCAAATACGAGCTGCAGATCCACGCTCGACCCATGCAGCCCGTCAAAGACTTCAAGGTTTTTCGATTATGGTGAAAAAACCTTGAAGTCAGTTGTGGTGATAAATGCTTCTAATTGCTTTGTTGTTCTTACATTAAGGTTGATGTGCACATTCACGAGAAAGCCGGCATCAGTTTCATTGATGTGAAAGGAGGACTGAGCACCAAAGTCTTGGCTAACGCTATCACTAAAACACATGCAGATAAACAGGTACTGTTGGTTCTAAGGCCATTTTCTCTTTTATCTTCAGCATAGCAGTTAGCTCGAAATTATAAGTAGTGAATTATGTTTTGTTTTTCTTCATTGCATATTTGTTACTCATGATGTGCACAATTATTCATCTGAAATTTGTAAAATTATTAATGTATTCTATGGCACAACGAATGGATGTCATTTTGCCTCCAATTCTTAAAAGCAATTTAGATTACTGAACTCACTTGACTGACACTTTGAAAAGAAACACTACATTTCACTGTTGGATATTTTGTCTTCAGGATTTTATCCTTTACCAGATAAAGTTTTGTTCTGATTGAGTCATAATCTTATTTTGAAGGAAGAAATTTTCAGTATTTCAAGGACTTTGATTTATAGGTTTTTTTTTTCTCTTCTGGTTGGCTCTGAAAATAAGCAAATTATGTAGTTAATTAATGAATACAAAGTCTATCATTGCAGCAATTTAAATGGTTTCCCTTTGTATTATCACTTAACTATACAAAGCACGTCAAATAAATGCAGAAATTTAAACACTAAAGCACTAGCTTCCTGTGTGACATAAGAAACATAATTATTTTATATTGTTTCAGGCATGGGTGTATTTTTATCCTACGGCGGACCAACAGAAAACTTGTGACAGTTGTGGAGAGTGGGGTCTGAATGGAGATCTGATTGTTGTTTATGACGTAAATCGAGGCAGTGGACTGGGCGACATCAAGGTAAAACACTCCTGAAAGCAATTACTATTACAGATAAAGCTATGAAGATGTGTAGCTTAAAACATGACCAAAAAGTTGAAATATCTTTCACTCTTTCACTCATTTACATGTTCTTACTTCTTCTAAGACTTCAGGCGGTTACTTTGTCCATCACTTTGCTCCATCAAACCTTCCCCGAATACCAAAGAACGTTGTCTTTGTTATAGATCGAAGTGGCTCAATGCACGGCAGAAAAATGCAACAGGTAAATTATTTCAAAGGTTTGTTTCAATTAAAGTGTGTGATTCACCCAAAACAAATGCTGATTAATTGTTTGTGTGTCTCTTCCACAGACCAGAACTGCTTTAATCCATATATTGAATGACCTGGCAGAAGATGACTTCTTCGGTCTTCTCAGTTTTGATAGCGAAATATCTCTCTGGAGAAGAGAACTCGTTCAGGCCACTAGTGCAAATCTAGAGGGTGCCAGACTGTTTGCGCATGGTATTACAGACAGAGGAGGTGAGATTTCTCAGTACACAGGAATACAAACATCTTGCATCAGGATGGCAATTAATTAATGTTGTTTTTACTTCTTTCAGCTACAGACATCAATGCAGCAGTGTTGGATGGGGCACGCATGCTGAATGCACATCCTAGAGAAGGTTCAGCTTCTATTCTAATACTTCTCACAGATGGAGACCCAACATCAGGTTCATTTAAAACACACTCACATGCACTAGAACAAACACCTTTAAAATGTTAATTTAACAATGAGACATTCACTCTGTTGGTACTTAAGTCATTTTTCCATAGAATCATGGCGCATAATAAAAAAATCCCTCTGGTAGTTCTATAGTTTTGTAAGATTAAATAATTTAGTCAACAAAAAGTTCTAAAATGATCTGTGTCTAAATTCCATCATTAAAAACCACACTACATGTTGCACCGTGTTATTATATTTAACAAACTACAAAGTAAAACAGAAACTTAAGTAAGCCCAAAAAACCCAGATATATGTTGTATTTTGGTGAAACTGGTGAAACTGAAGCCATGAATGTGAAGCAATTCATCAGAAATAGAATCAGTAGATGAGTTAAAAACCACAGAGCCGAGTTGTGATTCATCAAGCTTCATACATTTGTAACTGAACTACACTGTTGTCAGATAAGTCAACCACAAACAAATCTCTATTGGGTTTCAGTACAGTTTAGTTTTTTCTAAAACTACACTTTACATTGACAGTATATCACTATTCTGTTAAAATTATGAATATTTTAAAAGTTTTAATCATGTATTTCTGTGCATAGTCTTTTGACAGCTGATAGCTGTCTGGTTTTATTTTTGTTGGAAATATTTCTAGCAGTTTCTTGTGTCCTTCTAGGAGTGACAAATCTTGAAGAAATACAATCAAATGTAAAACAGGCGATTGCAGGAAAGTTTCCTCTCTACTGTCTTGGTTTTGGATTTGATGTCAATTTTGAGTTTTTGGAGAAGATGTCTTTGGGGAACAGCGGCGTAGCAAGGCGGATCTATGAAGACTCTGATGCTGATTTGCAGCTCAAGGTATCGTCCTCCATTTCACCAATAGTCTTCTTATTGATTTCCAACATTTTTATACTGAAAACTGTCATCATCGCTGCATAAAACTAATCATCAACAGGGCTTTTATGAAGAAGTGGCCACTCCTCTGTTAACAGATGTTACAATGATCTATGTCGGTGGAACCAATGTAACCCAGACTAATTTCAGTCAGTATTATAACGGCTCTGAGATCGTGGTGGCCGGTGAGATCATCGACAACAACGTTGAAAACTTCACTCCTCAAGTTGTGGCCATTTCAGTAAGGATCAATCTACAATGTCTAACTGTTAGGACGTTTTCCTAGATTATTTTTAAAAGTTCTTGTGTACTGACTTTAAAATTGTTTTTGCATTATGACAGAGTAAACAAAAAGTGACATTTTCTAAAACAAATGAGTTTGTGGATTCTTCTACTGGAATTGCTGATGGACTTCTTCAAAGGGTTTGGTCCTACCTCACTGTAAAACAACTTCTGGAGAAAGAGTAAGTGGTTCAATATGTCACATTTCATTTTTTGTTTCTATTTTATTTAGGATTCTGTTTGCAGTTTTCCACTATAATTTCAATCGATGGACGCAAAAAGGATTTTTAGTGTGAACTTGTATTTTACATCAGAGTTAGACTGTAAACATCAATGAACAATTTGAGACTTTGTTCTTCTGCATCAAAATGTTGACCCAAAACAAGAAAAAACAAATCCAATGCAGTCATTTCTGATTTCATTGGATACTTGAGGTAGTAAGACAATGGCTTTCATTACTGTGCATATATCTATCTATCGATTCTCATAAAATGACTTTACAGAAACCTGCATTGTTTGTTCTTTGTAACATCTTTGCACTAAATATTACAGTACAGTTAAGCCCAACATTATTCATCTGGCTTGAATAAAAAGACCTGAAGCCCATAGCCAAAGGCAATTTGTCAAAACAACACAGATAGCATTTTAAAGGCTGGCTTGTAATTATCATTAGGTTTCCTGGCTGTAACACCAAGATTTTCCCATTGATTATAAAGCTGGATATAAATAATTTTCTACATAAAATTTTTATTACAATGCAAATAAGAACTTGCAACTTTTTTTTTTCTTTCAAAATTGACATTATTTTCTTGTTGAATTACCTTTTAAGTAATGCCCGTCTCATTTGATGACAGAAATAAACTTCTTGGCTGAAAATAAATCTAAATCTAAATCTACCAGGACTAAAACAAACTGGGATTAGCAATCCATCGTAAACATAATTTTAGCAAAGCTGAATTGCTCAAGTAAAATGATTGATTAGGCCCAGTTCACACACACTTTTGGAATATTAGTCATGTAAACAATGTCTGCTTATTAATGGTAAAAGCTTTCTGTAATGATCCACACCTCACCTGAGTCTGAAATATCAAGTCAGGATATAAAGAGATCCTGACTTAGATCATCGTAATGAATGTACTAAAACTGCACAACAGCAGTAAAAATTAACCAAATCATAGAAACTGTTTGCATAGTTTTACAAAGGTCATCAACAGTCTTTATATTGGACTCTACGGATCTCAGTTGTTTTATCAAACACAATTCATAGTGAAGGGTTAGGGTTAGAAACAGTGAAGAGGAGAACTCCTATGTCTGTTGCAGACACTGATCCAGTGTGAGCAGCCACCTGCTAACCAACTGGGGGTTTAAGAAGAAAGAGCAAATTTGATGAAATTATATGTTATCTTATTGAGCCGCCCTGGAAAGAACATTTTGAATGAACCATGATGGTTGAATCTAATTGCAGCTCTATGTATGTTATAGTCATTGTAAAAGGGAAGTAGAGTTTTACATTTTAAGAGCAATACTGTGTATTGCTTAATGTATAAATTATGTAATCTGAACTTATATATAATATCTGAATGATAATGTTCACAATGTTGTATGAAAAGCACAAACAAAGCGTAAAAGTGCCCAATGTTTTGCTGCTGTTTATCTCAGTTGTCACATTGTAGTTGTTACGATGCAGGCTGCTGGTATCTGGACCTGAGAAAGAGAAAGTGAAGAGCGAAGCTTTGGAGTTGTCCCTGAAGAACGGCTTCGTTACCCCGCTCACATCCATGGTGGTCACCAAGCCACAGGGGGAGGACATGGATGTCCTTCACAAACCCAAAGAGGGGGGAGGATCCCGGTCCGACAGTTATGCCAAACTAGCCAACAGTAAATATCTCCTTTTCTGCCATATTTTTTATGGAATCAATGACAGTAAGATGCATCATAATGAAATGATGATAAAGCATTATTTTTATTTTTTAAATAATCATTGCACTTAGATGTCCATTTGTGAATAATTGTACACACAACAGGGTAAATGTGTACCCTTTCATCTGCAATATTAACCAAAGTCTTTGTCCAAAAGAAGATAACTGAGATTATATTGTGTGAAGAATGATTGGATATACAGTTTAATTTAACAAAATTCTTCAAAAGCAGCCATGATTGAACAAATTTTAAATTTCCTTGCAGAATGTTGGAGGAATTGTATTTATGTATATTTCTACAGCAACGCAAGAAGCAGGAAATGAAATATTAAAAGAGTTAAACCCATATCACTTTGGAATAATTTGCATATCCTTGTCTACAGTTTATGTGTGTGTGCAGAATAAAATCTTCTCAATATCATTTTTAAATTAACATGATCTTTTCTTTGTTTTGAATAGGACACGTTGGGCTCGCTGGTCCTCCTGCACATCCTGGTTTACATGGTATAATAGGCCACACACTGTCATGAGAAGCATTACATAAAATCAGCGCCCTAGAGAAAGACCAGTTTGGTCACATGACACCTAATTTCTCAAAAGTCTGCCTAAGCAAATCAATCATTCGAGGAAAGAAATAAAGTTTCCGTGGCATGTTAGGATTATCAGATAAAAACAGTGACTGTAGCACACATTTTGAGATCATTAGAAATGATCTCAATATCATTTTGAAATTAACAGATGAATGTGATTTTAACATTATCGTCTCTGTTTTCAATAGGATACTTTGGACCTCCTGGTTTTCCTTTTTCACATGGTATAACAGGCCACACACAGATTTCATGTAACGCATGAGAGCTAATTTCTCAATAAAGTGTCTAAATAAGCCTAATGTAGCACCAGTGCAACCAGTCACTCAAGGAATAAAAGAAAAAAGTTTTTGCGACAGGTTAATCAAAGTGAATGCAGCACAGATAAGGAGGGGGGAAATGTAGAAAAGTTGAAGCCTGAGCCATTTGAAAATCATTATAATGCTCTGACATGGAGCTTTCAACCTCTGAGGTTACAGGTACTTTCACAGAGCAGGTCTTGATGATCAATTCTGATTTTTGCCGAGATCTGATCTTTTTTTATTCAGTCACTTATACTGCTAGTTAATTGTAATTAGGGCAAACCATTCACTTCAGTGTGAGTGGTTAACAATCCCAAAGCGACAGAAAAGAAGAAAGTAGATGTCACACAGCAGCACACTGTTTTTGTAAGTAATAATGGACGCCACCATTGATTGATTTTAAAGCTGATGAGTAATGGAATCCGACGATATTGTCACAAGATCCTAGCAAGTTGAAGTAAGCTAATGAAAAGAAAGCACTACCGTAGTCGCAACGGCTTTTTGAGCATTAACTCTAGCTTTATATAGAAATCTGTTTGGATGTGTAGTCGGAACCAGGAGTTGTGAGTTTGTGATGTGATGCCTCACTGGAACAGACTTCTTTCATGATTTCACAATTTTCATAAATAATTTCTGCCATTGTTTATGTCTCGATTTAGGATCTAGATGCGTATCTCACATGAGTGACGTAAAAGTCAGATAAAATGCGACACGGCCATTCAGACGGCAGACAAAGCTCTCCAATACAATTTAGTATCACATTTTTTGGGGGTGAAAGATCAGAATTGGGCCATTCAGACTACCATGAAAATTTTGGGAAAAAGTCACCAGCTGGCAAAGCAAATTAATTAGGGTTGTATCTCCTGCTGTGTTTGAACTGGAGACATGTTGTGCCAAAAAGTGATGGTCTGGCTAATATAGATAATTGTTTTTAGCTTAAATTGTGTTGCACTCCATATCTCTCAGTGGTTCCATGTTGTTTTTAGAATTAGCAAGGTTACAGCATAAACACAATCAACTCTTACCACAAAAAAATTTTTTTTTTAAAGGTTGTTTTATGTACAGTGTTATACAGCAGTTTTTGTTAAACTCCAAACACTTCCAACAAGCTTTCTGGGAATGAGTGTATCAATTAAGGGAGACAAACCTCTGCCTAAGTCTGATAGACAAATCTGTGTTGAGCAAATTTTTAACTGCAACCCCTGCAAGTTATTTGAAATAACACAGCTATTAAGCTGTTTGCATTCCCACAGCATGCGATCCATCTATTGCAAATTATCACTTTTTGGCACAACACCAGCAAATTTCAGCTCATAAAATCACTTAAAGCACTTTTTCAGTTTCTGGTACAATTCTGCTTCAAAAGAGAGCTGCGTTTACTGAATTGATTAATTATTTACAAATCCGTATTGCTTTTATCGACAGTTAATTTAAAAAAGTGAAAAGGTAAAACATTTTTCTAATTATCTACTACTTATTGTTCTGGTGGTTATTGTTACTTTTGAAGATCTGATAAATGACTGTGCATAATTTCAATATCATTACCTCTTTCTTTTCAGGCTCGTCTTCGCTTTCAACTGATTCAGTTTTGTATGACTTTGCTGGTATGACGCATTGCACAAAAGTTCTACTATAAGCAGCATTGCAAAAGACATTTCTGGATATCATCAATGATAAAATCAAGGTTTTGTCACAAAATGTCTTTATTTTTTAAATTTCATTTGAAAAATAAAATTATTTCATGAAATTTTCATGAAATTATTATTTTGCTTGAATTGCAAGCAAAGTAATAACACATGTTACATGAGCGACTCGTTTAGGGTCATGCCCCAGCAGCTTAATCAAATTCAAGTCAAAAATTTAACGAGGTCACTCTAAAACCTTGATTTTGTACTTTTCAGCAAGTCAGAGAGGGGTTTGCTGGTGTGCTGTGAATAATCGTGGTGGACTTGAGGCTAATGTCACAAACTGAGGGCCAAACGTTCTCTATCAGAAAGAACTCATGGTTCCATTAATTATGGCATTTTGGCCTGAAAAGAGCAAATACGGAAGAAAGACGTTGACACGGCACCTTAGCTTACCTCATGTTGCCAGGCAGGTTCTAGTTACATGATGTCTTGATTCTAGAAATCTGCCTGTAATCAGACTTGAGCACAATCAGTGAAATTAAATACATAAGCTATAAATTGGTTAATATTATTTAATGTCTAAACTAAATTAATAAATAATAAATGAGGTAATAAGTTTTTAAAGGGATTTTTTTTCCAGTTTACTTATCTTTCACTGATAGTAGAATTTGTTTGTTCTGAAACCTAATTGTGACAGAAAATGGAGAAAAAACTTGTTAACCTGCAAATACTTTATCATATACTAAATACTAAATTGGCTAAAGCAATCTCCTCTTCTCTGAGATTAAGCTTTCAATACATGACACTTTGTTTACAGATTATGACGACAGTAGTGTTGTGGAGGCACCTCAACCGACGAACATAGAGATGACAACAACACCTGGTAACGTATTAATAAATGTTTTTACAGCCTACATAACTTCAGAAAAGTGATTACTTTTTCTAGCTGTCTGGTAGCGCAATTGGTAGCACTGTTGAAGAAATGCTTTAAGACAGAACTGTTTTATTTCATAATATTTAGCAAGCCCAAAATCAGATCAAATTCACAGTTAAAATATCAGGTTTCAGCACCTTTAACAATTATGTCTCCTCATAATTCATCAAAACTAATTTTCAAGGTTTAGTGCATAAGTACAGAATGGTGTTTTAACAGCTAAAGAATAGAAATAGTTTAGGATAAAATGGCAAGAAGTTTATTAAATAGGGGGAGAAATTAGGACAAATTGATCTGAAACTGATCATATACTGCTGGAGAAAACAGATCAGGCAAAACATAGAATGCTAGACTAAAAGGAAAAACACAATAAATTTTACATTAAGTTATACTGTATTGAGTTTTTCCATTTCTGTAGTGAAAAAATAGAATAGGTGATCCGTATTAAATAAGTAGTTTAGAAGTACTTTAAGGAAGTTTATCCAATTTAAGTTAAATAAACAAATCAATGTAACTCAGTAACTTATGATCAGTTGAAGCTATTTACGGTATTTAAGTTAGACCTGCATTCTTTTATATAGGAATAATAATCATCATCAAATTTCCGTTAATGAAACTCAGTTTATTTCAGCTGTAGCTGAAATGAATGACCAGTTTATGACATCTGTTTTTTACACAAACCTTTTCTCTCCATCCAGCTCCTGTTTCTCACAGATTTTTGCGGAAAGCTGAAAATCAGCCAGTTCCTCTTTGCTTTGATGTCAGTGAAGCTGGCATTTTCAAACTACTTCACCATCCAAGCAAGGGTACGTAATATTTCCCTTTGTGCCATTTCAAGCTGAGATGCTTCTTTTCAAAACTTTTCAGTAGAAGTCACAGATATTTCCATGTTAAAATGGTCTCCACCTTTATATTATATTTCTGGTACCAGCGTTGTTTGTAAATGGTGAGCTGGATTCACTAACAAACGGAGGCTTCACTAAGATCGTTATTCACGTCAACGCTGACCAGCACATTGAGGTTGATCCGGAGGGAATCAGTTTTCGGCAGGGACAGTCCACGACACGGCACACTGGACAGGATCTCATCACAGCTGGACGGTGACCTTCTTTCATTTGCAACTTAGAACTTCCTTCTACTGAAGCGACAACAATTATCTTCAAATTTAACATCGGGCATTTTGCAATAGATTTTTAAATTATTATTAGTTTCTGAATTACACCATGTTCCAAATTATTATGCAAGTGATATTTTCTCAGATTTTCTAAAATGGTCAATGCAAATGATGGTCAGTATAATTTTCAAGTCATGAACCATTACAGTATAAATAAAATTTTACTGAACAGAGCTCCCCATGAGAACAGTATTTGTTTCAAGGATAAAAAAGTCAAAATGCACTGCTCCAAATTATCATGCACAACAGATTTTCTAAACATTTTATGGATTATAAAGAACTGCAAACGGTCATTATTTGAATGTGTAGCACTTTGTGGTCATATGTACTAAAATCAAAAGCTACAGTACTGCAATCAAAAACATCTTAACAGACCGAGAGACATGTTAACAAAGGATCCCTTCTTTGATATCACCTGCACAATTCTTGCATCCATTGAATTTGTGAGTTTGTGGATAGTTTCTGCTTGAATTTCTTTGCAGGATGTCAGAATATCTTCCCAGAGCTGCTGTTTTGATATGAACTGCATTC
>CAEFZX010029219.1:0-26912 GCA_903066825.1 Alfaro cultratus
TCCTTCAGTTCCTCCTTGTGATTCCTTCAGTTCCTCCTTGTGATTCCTTCAGCTCCTCCTTGTGAGTCCTTCAGTTCCTCCTTGTGATTCCTTCAGTTCCTCCTTGTGATTCCTTCAGTTCCTCCTTGTGAGTCCTTCAGTTCCTCCTTGTGAGTCCTTCAGTTCCTCCTTGTGATTCCTTCAGTTCCTTCTTGTGATTCCTTCAGTTCCTCCATCTTGGATTGAATCGAAGCTGAATTTGTCAGAGTTGTAGTTGCAGCCATAACTCCTTCAGAGATACGAGTTTAAAGAGTCAGGAGAATAAAACATTCAACGAAAACACAGTTATTGGCAGAAATGGGTCAGCTGATTTAGAGCTTTATATGTGAGCAGGCGAATTTAAAATTCTGTTCTGGATTTAACAATGAAGGGAAGCTAAAATAGGACAAGTATGATCTCACTGCTTCATTTTACACTTTAACAATTTTCTTTTTACACTTTTGTACTTAATTTTATTTGTTCTACAAATTTCAGATTCATTTTTGTGACTTAAATCCAGAAATGCTATCTTGGGGCACAAATAATACACCTTTAAAAAGGTATTTTGAAAGGGCACTTTTTTCTTCAGGGGAAAAAGATACTGTAGCACCACCTAGTGTCTATCTGTGCACATTGTCACAGAAATGCTCATGAAGCATTTTCATCTCTAGCTTTGTTAAAACCACTTGTTTTAGAGGTAGTTCTGTGATATTTGTTTTTCCTCTCAAACGTTTGGACCCTTCAGAAGGATTTGTGAGATGAACAGAGTTTGGCCTCTGTGTGTTTGCGGCTCAGTCAGCGTCTCATTTTCCTCTGAATCGTCCTTTGTGCTCCTCTAACTTCCAGCTGGTCTCTCTGGGTTCAGCTTCACTGTTGACACTCAACCAATCAGCCACAACATCCTAAACAATAACAAGCTTCTGGCAGAGAAAATTGGACCGTCTCTTAGGACAAAGGAAGACAGGACAACAATTACAGAATGTATTCACTGATTTTTATTTATATCTCACTGGAAAATATGAAAAAGCTTTGAAAGTGTCAAAAACTGAGTTGTTTTTCTTTTCTTTTGTGAAGATGAGTGACCATAAAAGAAAAGCAGCATGACAAACGTGGTCAGGATTTATTTTTCCTGAACATCCAGACTCACTGACAGTCCAGTTCAGGTTTTCCTGGACAGAAAAAGCAAAATACAGTAAATATGAAAAGTATGTTTCTCTTATCATGTTCTGATTACAGACTGGATTCAAGTCTTTGTCAATTTTTAAAGTAAAATGATGAAACAAATTCCACTGTGATCAGGAGTTAAATATGGAATCTGGGATGGATGATGAACAGATCAATGGAGAACAGATCAATGGACGGACGGACGGACGGACACCAGTCCTGGTCATATTGTCCAAGGAGACGTCATGTTTTCATTGGTCATGTTTTCATTGGTCATGTTTTCATTGGTCGTGTTTTCATTGGTCATGTTTTTAGCAGCTGTTGGGTGATTGGATCACTGCCTGTAACTCACTACTTGCTCTTCCTCTGATGGTAATTTCCTCAGTAAGTGAACATTTTCACCAGAGACGCCCAACTCTGGTAATCAGGTGACTTTTCTAACATAAACATCAACATAACTGATGATGATGATGCCATCGGCCAAGCCTCTAACAGAAGAAGAGTAAAAACGTCAGATTAAATGTTGCAGATTGAGGCTTCCCTGCTCCACTCATCCGTTTCTGTATTTGCTGCTCTCCATGCAGGTATGATAGTCATTTTAACGTCAAGTTAAGATGTTTCTAGTACCAATCCGAGGTTTACGAAGCAAAGAGACTGTTTTGAATAAAAACCTTTATCTCTAACAAAGCCTGAACAATTATGTTCACATTGGTAATCGGCTCTCTTTTCAAGTTTCCTTCCACCCTCCAACACAGTCGAGTTAATGAGGCTCTTCAGCTCACGAGATGCACAAAGCTGCCTCTGCACCAGCTCTGCAGCGACCCACACGAGAAACATTTACATCCCATAAAACCTTCAAGCAAATCACTTAAAAGAGAAAACGGTTTGCTTTTTTTACTGAGACTTTGGACATGTTTAAAAACCAGTTTATGCCATGATGTGGTGCCTCAGCAGGGGGCTTTGCTGCTGGTTCGTCTCCCAGTTCCCTGGTTTTGTGCTTGTTAGGGCTAATTTGTGACTCTAAGTGGACTTTGGGAGTGAGCGTGTGCAGCTCATACTGGCTGATATTAGAAACATGTAGGCAGAGAAAGATACAAGGAGCTGAAGGAAAACCCTTCCTGCTTTAATGGTCGCCATCAAAATTCAACGTTTCTTACTGCTTTTCACTGGGTGGTGTTTTTTATGACTATATTTTTGTGTTTTTATGACAAAACAATTTGAACTGCTTTGTTACTGAAATATGCAATTAAATTTGAGTAATTCATAAATGTTTAACACCATTTTTTCCAATTGGGAAAGCATTAAAAACAATATTTTGTGAATCTTTTTACAGCCCTTAGTCAAACCTTTCTCAATAATAGCAGTTTAATTTACTATAAAACCCAGATTTTGTTTTTATTTTGGTTTTAATTCTTTATTTATTTGGTTTTGATGTTTATTTTGTTGTTGTTTTGTTCCCCTGTTCATTCACTTATATAATCCTATTAGGTGTGTTATTAGAAGACTATTTTAGATATAATGTCTGGAAAGGATTCTAAATGTAAAATGGTCATTTCTATTATTTTTGTATGTTTTATATTATGTATTTTGTTAAATAAGGGGGAAAAACGTCACTCAGCATCAGAAGGTCAATATTTTCCAAGTGAAGGTTTTTTTTTTGGAACCTTTTTGCTTATTTATTTTTCGGTATTTAAGACGCTTTATGTCCTGCTGCCCATGTTTTTGTTGAATAAGTGACTCTGCTGCTGTCGTAGCGAATGCAGAGAGCTGTTTGTCATCTGGATTGACAGCTGCTCCGGATAACGTTTGTCACTGCGGCGCCTCCAGGATCACCAGGAATGTCAGGAGATTATTTCTGTCTTCATGAACCTTCAACGGCGGCTCACTGTCCGTCACAGGAAAACCAAATGGAAACGCATACCGGGGTGTCCATGTGCACATTAGTGCAACTGAACCTGTTTGAAAGATTTATATTAGAAATAATCCCGTTTCAAATTGATTTTCATGCTAAGTGACTAATTTAGACTCTAGATCCGTCTGCAACAGGCTTCTCTTCTGCAATGGCTCCTAATTACATTTAAAAATACTTTATTGATCCCAGAGCAAAATTAACTACATGATAATATAATTGATACAGTTTCCTTGAAGGAGTTGTTGTAAATGTCAATGGCAGGAAGGATCTCCTGTAGCAGTCAGTGTTGCAGTGGTGCTAAAGCAGTTTTATGAAGAAGCTGCTCAGGGTTGTAATTTTCTTGATGTCTATGAAGAATCCTTCTTTGCTCCATCATCTCCAGAGTTTGTAGAACAGAACCAGCTTTCTTTATCGGGTTGTTGAGCTTTTTCAAAGTTTTCTTTCTTTTATTTGGATCCCCAGTAGTTAAGATTCCCTAAATCTACTTTTCCTGGGGTTCACACATTCAACTTAAACTAAAAGTACATAACATTCATAAATCACATAACAAAATAAGTTACTACAAAAAATAAATTCAAAATGGATAAAAACTAATGAACTATATTATAATGAAAAGCACTTTACAAAAGGACATTCGCATTATGTTAAGCAACAAGTAATATGGAAAAACACAAATATAACACAATATAAGAGTTAGAAGAATCCTTCAGCATAGTTTATTTTCTGTTAAGGGCCTTTTAAAGCTGTTTGAAATTTATTCCTCTAATATATGTTTCGGTAAGGTGTTTTATAACTCTATAAAACTCCAACTTCAAGGAATTTGTATTAACTTTTGGAAGTATAAACGTACCTTTGATTGCACGTCTAGTTTAATAAACATGTAAGTAACTTATGTTTCTTATGACTAATAATTTTGAAAATGAACCAGAATTTTTTTTTTGTGGAATAATTGCATTGAATATTAACAACATAACGACACAAAAAGTGCCAATAATAGTGTTTAGATCCATTTTTCTTTTTAGATTTTTTGTTTACATGAGACAGAAAATGATCTCCATCCTCTTGAAAGGATTTTGTTTTTCTCTAGTTTGCATCCCCAAAATAACAAAATGTTTTATTTTTCTGTTTTTCCAAATGTCAAGAAATTTCCTACAGAAGATTTCTCTCAAAAATGCTAAATTGTGTTTTTATTTTCTAATGATGTAACATTTGTAGCTTGACTTTTATTTGGCTGGACTGGGAGAGAAATTACCTGAATTTGTATCATCAGCTGTCAGTTAAAACTATTTGAAATATCACATTTTATTCCCACGTTTTGAATTTTTGTGTATTTAAATAACCACCAGTTCTTTAATTTATCATTAATTGTTGGAAGTGTATGTTGACTTTTCTGCCTTTGCGATCATATTTTGGTGTCTTCTGTACGACATGTCAGCCGTGAAATCCACCTCTGCTCCTGTTTTCTGCTTTTCTTTTTTTGTTGTGCAATCGCGGCTTCCTCCTGTTTGCTCGTTTTGTGTCACAAAAGGCACGGCTGAATTGCCCATTGTGCTGTCCTCTCTCTCTCTTTCGCTTCATGTCACCCTGTCCTGCTCTCCTTTCTTAATTTCAGCTGAAATCACCGAGCTGTGAGCAGAAACAGGGAGTTGTGATCTAATAAGGCTGCAGTCAGTAAGACTTTGAGCCTCTAATGCTGCTTGTCGTTTAAACTAGTTGATCCAGAAGGAAAACCAAACGATTAGTGGCCTCATAACTCTGTCATTATAGTTTGACCCGGCATCATCATGTTTTAATCGTTGTGCTCCAAATATGAAGCTGAAGTTCATATTTATTATGTAACTTGAAGCAAATAGAATATATATTTTTAAATCACCTTTTCTAGTTGGTGAACTCCAGCAAACACAGAAGACTGCAATTTTATCGTCACGATATTTGAAACCGTCACGTTTTGAGTTCATTTTCCAGACTAATGAATTGTTTTTAAAAACATTAACCCCTTTATAATTTATACTTTGTATAATCCTAAACAAGTGAGCATGAAATATTCTGGACACCATACATAATATGTTTTTGCACCTGATAGTCTGATAGACCCAGTTCGATTACAGGAACCAAAAGTGCAACATTTGGCATTTTTAGCTTCTGCAGTTTGTTTTCACACTGCATTTCAAACCAGTTGTTCCCCCTGTGTCCTGTGGGGGCGCTGTGCCATGAACTGCTGAAGGAAGCAACACAAAAACCTTTGAGGAAGACAAAAGCACAACTTCCTTCTGCACAAAATGTAAATTTATGATGGAGTATTAATGCCACGCCAAGAAAAAATAAAATTATGAATTAATTGGTTTTGGTGTGAAATGCTTAAATATTGGGATAAACGACATTTATCAAAAGTCTGCTTTGTAATCTGATATCTTGATGAGGATGCTAATATGTGTAATACATACTGTGCTTTTTAACTTAAGTTTTATTTAGCACTGCCTCTGCTCTGTGTTTTGGTGTAAGATTTGATTATCTTGAATTTAACTACTTTACATTGTTTTTATGAAAGCATCATGGTGTAAAGAGAATGTTCTTGTTGAGAAATAGAGCATTCAATGCCAAATAAAAGCTTCAGTGCTTCATGCATATGAAACCACATGAAAATGATTTAAAGAGTTTTCTGTTTGTCTGCAGCTGGTCTTCTACGTGGTCGTTCAGACGTTGTACACTCTGGGTCACAGTTTGTCTCTGATCGCCCTGACGACAGGCAGCGCCATCCTCTGCCTCTTCCGGTAGGACCAAATACTTCAACATTATGTTATAAATGGAAGTTTAGTAGCTCTATGAAAACATGTGCTGCAGTAACTGCGGTATTTAATGATTGTTTTTTAGCATTTTCCTTGAAGGCTGATTTTCATAAAGTCATATTATTTAAATTATTACTCACTCATTTTGTACGTGCAAATGCTTCTGACACATCGTTCACTGTTTGCGTCCTTCATTCTTCTTCTGGCTGCTAAAGACCTGAGTTTTAATGCTGATTTCTCTTATGAATAACTTTACAAACCTGATGTACAACTCGTTGGGGAATTTTCTTGCCTGTTGTCTTTGCCTCAGTTTTGGCTGATAAGGCAAAAATGACTCAAATGTCTCAACTCATTGAGTTTCACTACAGCTGCCTTTATAACACTGAGTTTGTCTGAGGGTTGCTCTACATCCGCATGTCAATTAGAAGAATTTCACTGACCTAAATCTGAAAGAAACCACTTTGAATGAATTAGAGTGAAAACTGTGAGCCGGATAATCTCAGCCAACATCAATACTTGACCTTACAAATGACAAAATAGTGAGCAGCCTCCCATAAATACTTACATTTAACATATAGCACAGATTTAAACTTGGTAAAGCTTTAATAATAGAAACTGGACATCACTAAAGTTTTAGTTTTAGTGTAAAGACAAGCCTCTTAATGATTTGCTAAGGAAACATATGTCAACTATTGGATTTTGTACTAAAACTGTATTTTATGTATTGTCTGAAAATTGTTGAATGGAGATTATAAATATGGTCTTAAACTTTCCAGCTGGGAAAACTGATGACACATTTACAGTATTTGACCCTTTTCACTTGTTTTTTTACTTTTTTAACGGTTCCTCAAACTTTGATTGAAAATCTCCAGGTTGCACAGACAGCAGGTGATTAAACTTGTAATAATTACCTCATGCTAATTAGCATCTTCAAGCTAGTAATCAAGACCCCAGAATAATTAAGACACTTTTGTATTCAGCTCCCTCTGGATGCTTTTAGGTATTCATTTCCTGTCTACGTTCTTGTCTGTTACTCTTTATTCAACGTTTGGACTTGTCATAAAAATTGTATGTTTTTGTTCCATTTCCTCCCATTTTTCCTTTAATTTCATTGAATTTGCTTTAAAAATCCTTTGAAAGTTTTTGATTTCCATCAAAAACTGAAACCACATTTTATGTTTGAAATATTTCATTTTAAGCCACCAAAGTTTTTGTCCCTCTGTGCTTTAACTGGACAGATCAATAGAGCTTGAAGAAGAGCTTCCAGTGAGTTTAATTGGATTTTAAATTAGCAAGCAATGAAAATGTATAGATCAAATGTTTTTAATCATTGTTAAAGCTTTTAAATAATTCAAACACATTTTGCTGGATGATAAATTGTCCTAGAAGTCATTTTGAAACCATTTTCAAGCTCAGTAACTTTAATTTCTAGCAAACATTCAACACAGAAACCAGAAGATATTTTAAATATCCAAAATAAATACATAAAACAACCAAAAGAGCAACTAAAATTAGTTTCAAAGTCTCTGTAAACATTGTTTTTGAAATCAGGCGATAGTTGAGTCTTTTGTCAAGTTTGCGCTAATTTATCATGAGATTTATTGCTTATTGCGACAGTTTATAACTGCTGCGTCGTCATATTTTACTAATTTACCTGTTTTATCTTTATTTTGTGCAATGTTTGCACAGGAGGCTCCACTGCACCAGGAACTACATCCACCTGAACCTCTTCATCTCCTTCATCCTGAGAGCCGTGGCCGTCCTCGTCAAAGACGCCATCCTCTTCAACCGAAGCTCGCAGTGCTCCAACCAGCCGTCCCTGGTGAGGTCGCAGCTTCTCCTCAGCCAGAAGAGCGACGAGTCACTCCAACATTAAGACAGGCACAGTGAAGTAAAACCAAAGTCACAAATTATACCAGCAACAAAGCAGCTCAAAGTGCTTTACACCATAAAAAAATATACAACTGTGAAACACGCAGTAAACATTACATTTTGTCATCCAACAAATGCACATCAAATATTTTCATCAATGTTCCATTTACTACTAATCAAAGGCAACTCTAAATAGGTGGGATTTTAGCCTTGATTTACAGGAACTCAGTGTTTCGGCATCTTTTTAGTTTTCTGGAAGTTTGTTCCAGATTAGTGGTGCATAGAAGCTGAATTCTGCGTCTCTATCGTGGTTCTGGTGAAACTGCTGGCCACTGCAAACAAACTAAAACTCAAAAATCCAGTGTTTAAATGTGAAAGGGCCGTAAATCTGTGGTCTGCATGTTTGTTGGGTTCACTTTCTGCCGCTTTCTGTTCAGTCAGGTCCAGCCTGAATGCACAATTACTTAAACCCGGGTCAATAACTTCTGCTGTGACCCAGGAAATAAGGTCACATGCAAATGAGAGGAGAACAACCCATATTCAGTCTGACTCAATTGGAGAATATTTCTAGGTTAGATTAATATGGAGAATTTCTTCTTCAAGTCTTTTCTTTTTGTTTTCAAAACGTTACATTAAAAATTGCATTAAAAGTGTCAACTTTGCATTATTTGGTAAGTAATTCCACTTTAAAAGCAAACTTGCATTAAAAGTCCTTTAAAAAAGTGAACTTTGCTCTCAAAGTGTCATTATTTGGAAAGTTTGGAGTTTGGAAAGTCAAGAATTTGTGACTTTTGGAAATTTAGAAAAATTGAACATCTTCAACTTTTGAAACTCAGAAAATTTCCTCTTTTTATTTGCAAATTGTCTGTAATTATTCTTAATATGTTTGAATATTTTGTTGGAAATTTACTCCTTTTTTCTATCTGAAATGAACAGTCACCATTTGCAGTGAGTAAATTACATATTAGAAACCTAATTTAATGTTGTTTTGTCAGGAATTTGTACTGTGTTTAATTAGCAGCTCTGTGTTTCCTTCAGGTGGGATGTAAAGCCAGTTTGGTGTTTTTCCATTATTTCATCATGGCTAACTTCTTCTGGCTGCTGGTGGAGGGCCTCTACCTCCACACACTGCTGGTGGTCATCTTCTCTGAGAACCAACACTTCATCATTTACATGTTTATCGGCTGGGGTAGGAAACGGCAGATTTAAAAATCCTCTGTATAATTAGATCAAACTTTTTCTGTTGTCCATCTGTTCCAGAATAATTTTACTTTACGTTTAAATTTTCTTTCTGTTTGGTAGAATTGCTAGATAAACATTTGGATTTCCTTCCACAAGCTTCTCCCAATAATTTGTGGGAACTTTTGTCCCTGACAGAACTGGGAGTCTATTTTTCTTAAAGTTTTTCAGCTCAAACTGCACATTTTCTGTAAAACTAACCTCAGGGCTTTGTAACCACTTTTCCTAAACATTCATTCTGTTTACCATAATCCACTTTGTAACTTCTTTGGCTCTATATTCCAGGTCTTGGTCCCATGGAAGAGCCATTCATACCCAAACTTTAACTTCCCTGATTGTGTCCACATAATGTTCTTTTCTCATGATATCTATTTTTGGAGTTTGTATTTTACAGTCCAGATGTTTGTAGGTTTGCCAGATTCCCCATTTTCATCCAAATGTGACATTGTTGATATGTAATCCCATATTCTTGGGAGTAATAAAATATTTTTGAATTAAATCTAATTTAATTTGTACTTCTGGGGTTTTATTTGTTGGTATTATTTGGGATCATAAACGATATAGTTTTAAAGTATCTATAGGATGTGGGAAATCTCAGAATGTTTATTGTCTTACAGAAATCGCTACAAAAATGGCTAATTATTTTTCAAGATTTAGTTTGAACTAAGTGGTGCATTAATTGTTTTTCATGCATCAGAAAGTTTATTATATCTCCAAAACGAGAGATTCAGGAGACACTATAAAATTATGAAAAGTAAATTTAAACCTAAATTCTTGAAGACTATAAAGCCCTAACAATAAGAATATTTGAGAAAATAAGCAAAACAGTTTAGTAGCAGAGGAGTGATTTTTCATTGTCTCAGTTGTTCTTTGTGGTTTGATATAGAAATGTCTTTTATTCAGGAATCCCCACTGTGTTCGTCTCTGTGTGGGTGATGACCAGGATTTACCTGGAAGACTCGGGGTCAGTTCCTCTTCTACCCATCTGTCCATAAACGACATCATATCCGGCTCACTCCAACAGAAGAATTTAAATTTACTATTTTGAACAATGTAGAAAAATCCAGATTTTAATTTGACTTTTTATAGCTTCACCAGTAAAAGATTTGTTTCCCACTGATGTTCCTTGTAGATGCTGGGAAAGAAACGACAACCCCATTCCCAACTGGGTGATCAACGGCCCAATTGTAGTCTCCATTTTGGTAGGTTGAGGTTTATTATCGCTTTCTTTTAATAATTAGTACATTTATGAGGCTCGACGTAAATGTACAACTTATTGGAAGTGTGGAAATGTTTCTTTTTTTAAAACATTTTTTTTCTGGAAATTTAAACATAAACAAAGTGAAAAATGTTTTTTTAGTTCTGCTTTCCAAGTGTGAATTAAAGAAAAATAAATGCTATTGATGGCTCCATCCTTTGGGTTTTAATAAGCCTGAAAAAGCTGTCCAATTAGCATGCACCAGTGAGCATTGCTCCAGCTGTAGCTGTGGCTTCAGGTTTGAGAAATCCTCGTCTGTGGACATTAAAATCACTGGACTTCCTGCTGGTTTTCCTCCCGCTGCCCGGCGTCCCACAGTCAGCTCTCCCAACCTTTAAAGGTCTCTGCAGGGAGAAGTTACTCTGAAGAAACGGAGCCATGCAGCCATTAAACATGCTGCAGCTGCAGGGACTGGGATGCAGTTTTATGCATTTTAAAATCCAGAAATTTTACTCAAGTAAGAGCAGAGATACTTCATAATGAAATTACTCAAGGAAAAGTAAAAAGTACAGCCAATAAAAATACTCCTAAAGGTTCTTTACTCAAGTAAATGTAACAACTTACTCCCCAACTCTGCTTAAATCATACGTACAGAAACTTCATATTTCTGCTTTAGGTTGTCAGTTATGTCCTGATATTCTCCTTCTGTCTCCAGGTCAACTTCATCCAGTTCATCAACATCATTCGGATCTTGGTTCAGAAGCTGCGATGTCCTGACATCGGCGGCAACGACCAATCACAGTACAGGTAACCCACAGAGTCTGCTATCCAAACCCTGCTTTTATTTAGCAATTATGCTAATAATCGCTGATAGGAGCTGACAATATGTGTCAACACTTGTGTGTTTACACCTGCTCAGTCAGTCGGAGTAAATTCAGCTGAATGCTTCGAAATATATTTAGAAAAACAGGTCAGCAGAGTTTGTGTTGTGCATTTCGTATTCTCCAGCTGTCAGAAATGCTGAGGGTTTCCTAACACTAAGTGACCAAGGCAGCGACTCGTGATGCAGCCTTTACAAAAGAGGATGAAATCTCTGTTTTTGCTGTGTTGCATCTTTTTCTACCGTCTGATGAAGCCTCCCAACTGGAAACTGTTTTGAATCTTCAAGCACCTTTATCCTGAAGTCTGAGCTTTGTTGAACTTATAAAGTAATAAAAGGTAGAAGGGAAAAGCTGGAAAGATCCAGTTTGTTCCACAGCTGACTTGATTATTATCCCTCATTTAAACCTGAAAATCTGACTAAACCTTGAAGAAACTTTGCCACATCTGTGTGAAAGTGTTTTGTTCCTCTGAGATTTGAATCTTATTTGTTTCATGTTTTGAATACGTTTTTGTCTCTTTGTGTTTATATGTAGTCAGTTATTTCCTTATATGTTATAATCTGTGTTTGTTTTTGCTCTTTTCTCACTGAGCTGTTACTCATCAGCATAATCACTCACCTGTCCTGGATTAAAACCTCTTATTTTCTCTTTAATTATTGTCAGATCTTCTGTTATCCTAGCATCATGTTGATTCTTCTCCTATTTGAAAAAAAAAAATCCTTTTTTACTATTAAATTCACATACAATCTGTGAATTTCAGTAAGAGACTGACAGGATTCTGTCAGTCTCTTACTGAAAAAAAGTCTTTTTCATCAATATTAAGGATTTATTGACTTTAAAACATATTCCTATGTCTTGCTGAAAAGTTACTTGTAAGTTAGTTTTATTTTATTTCAAGTGCAGTAAGGCCTTTGCACTAAAAACTGGTCTAAAATGTGGTAATATTTTGTGTTTTTCAATGTATCTATTAAGATAATCTACGCAGTGAGTGGTCAGTTGACCAAACATTAATGTTTTTTTGTCATTTTGGAGAAAGCCAGAGAAGTCATAAAGTTCATGTAACCACTGGGAATACGTAAACAAAACTAAAATCCCAGGCCGGGATTTGAACATGTTGTTAGATTTGAATGTTTCCTCTGCTTGTCGTCAGGCGGTTGGCCAAATCCACGCTCCTCCTCATCCCTCTGTTCGGGATCCACTACGTCGTCTTCATCGACGAATCCATCACTGAAGACTATAAGATATTTTTTGACCTGGCTCTCGGGTCCTTCCAGGTGTGCTTGCTACTTTCTTTAACTAATTAGAGTAATTTGGCATCTTTTGCCTCGATTTTACTGAATGCAGCTGTTTTTCCAGGGTTTGGTTGTGGCCATCTTGTACTGCTTCCTGAACAGTGAGGTGAGTTCTAATAAATCACCAATAAAAGGCCGGAAATGTTTTCACCTTTTAACCCAAAAGTTGTTTTCTTGTTACAAACATCTCACTATTTATCCGTAGGATTAATGTTGGCCTCATATTTGCAGCTTTAACAACTTCTTCTTCTGTCTTTTTCCAATTTATCCCAAATTAGTTTGAGATCAGAACCAGAGTTGGGTAGTAACTAGTTACATTTACTTAAGTAACTTTTTAGATCTGTTTTGATCAGTTACTCACTACTTGAGTAACTTTTTTACAGTTTTTTTTTCTCTCTCGTACGGAAGATAATCAGGTTCACTGAAAAAAAAAATCACAATCCTGATTTTAATTTCAAAATCTCTTTTCACACAGCTTTGGCTTTTCATAAAATTTTGACTTTAAGCTCAGAATTCTGACTTCTTAAAATTGTTTTCAAAATTTTGACTTTAAACCAAAATTGTTGAGTTTATTCCATCAGAATTTTAACTTCAATCTCAAAATTCCGACTTTTTTTTCTCAAGTTTGACTTTTTTCTCAAAATGAGGCCTTTTTTGTCCCCAATTCTGATTTTAATCTCAGTTTTCTGACTTTTTTTCTCAGAAGATTAAAGTCAAAATTCTCAGATTAAAGTCATAATTACTGTTTTGTTGTAATTTATTCAGTGGCTCCAATCCTTTCCTGTATACTTGAGTTGTTTTTACTACTTTTTGTTGAAGTAGTGATTCTCTGTTTTTTGGCTACTCCTCTGATTTGGACCAGTTAAAGTCTCCAGCACCAAACCTGCCCACCAAGCAGCCATGTTGGAACATTGCAAGATTTAGAGCATTCGGTAGAAACATAAAAACATTTTTGTGATAATTTTCAGCAGTTGTTGGAGTTAAAACGTGTTTCGCTCAGGTTCAGGGGGAGCTGAAGAGGAAGTGGCGCAGCCTGTGTCTGAACTGCCACCTGAGCAGAGCTCGACACTTCAACAACAACTTCGCCTCCAGGAACGGGTCGGAGCAGATGATGCAGTTCCAGCGCAGCTCCAGAGCCCAGTCCATCCTGCAGTCCGAGACCACGGTTCTGTGAGTCCCGGCCGGAGGGAAACACGCGCAGCCCCGGCGTCGACCTGGGTCAAACCGATCACACAGAGAAAGAGCCGCGACCCGACAGGAAGTACCACACAGGAGCAGAGTTACAGATACTCAGTTACATTTACTTGAGTAACTTTTTTGACTAAATGTACTTCTTAATTTTCTCTGTAGATTTTACTTTTGCTTGAGTAATTGTATTTTTGGAATATCGCTACTGAAAAAACAATAAAATTTCTGGATTTTCTACCCACTGAAGGAAAACATGTTTTAACCAGAAATTCACCAGACACACCTGCAGTTTTTATTAAAGTTTCAAAAGATTTTTACTGAACAAAACTGATTTGGAAACATTTTCTTTTGCCTGATTTTGTTATTTTTTTTTTACTTATATGAATCATTTTAATTCTTTAAACATCAAAATTTCCACAAAGTTTATGTTTCGTTCTGTCTGATGATGTAATTTTTAAATATAAAATGACTGATAATTTGATCAGCACTTTTTACCAAATACTTTTTTTTTTAACTCTTCAGTAATTTCTTGGACGACTACTTTTTGCTTTTACTTGAGTAAAATCTTTGGATAGATTTTGCATGGGAGCGACCTGCATTTTTAATTATTTTCTTAGAAAGCTTTGGTTTCAGCTTTAGAAATATCTGCAGGAGTTTCCTCTGAGCTGTGAGAGTTTTATAGTTCAACTAATTCTGCTGGAGGTTTAAAATGAATGTTTCTCATTTCATATATCTGAGTAGCTTTTCTGGTTGATCTTTTTGTCATCTTATTGTGCATGAAGCCATCAGTTTTGCTGTACAAAGTGGGTAACAATATAAATAAAAGGAAGACCAAAGCTGTTTGGTCTGCAGAGGAAAAGCTCAGAAATGGAAACGCTTTGCAGATTAGAGTCTAGATGTACGTTTCTAGACTCTAATCTGGACTGGAAACTGCAGCAGCGCATGTGGACATCAAAAAACAATCATTATAGAAACGTCTGATGAAAACAAGACGGTAGCATTAACGACTAGAGGGAATATGTTTTGTAAATCAGAGGCACCAAGCATCACATGACGTAGGAGATACTGTATATGAGCAGTGAATGTAGCTTTCTGCTAACGGTGCCATGTTTGGCTAACGAGTCAGGAATCAAATAAACCGGTTGGTACTGTCCTTATTGTTTCTAATAGCTGCTTTTAAGAGGCTTTGTGAGCAAATTGAGTCATTTTTATGGAGTTATTGATCCCTTTTGTATCGATTTTTGCATGAGAGATCCTCAGAAGTTACACTGCAAAAACATAAAACCTTACCAAGTGGTTATTGTCTGTATTTCTAGTGCAAATATCTTGAAAAAAGACAAAACTAACTTACAAGAAACTGTTGAGCAAGATATAAGAGCCTGTTGTAAGTCAATACTTTCTTAATAATGATGAAAAAATCCTTGTTTTATCAGCCGATTATTTCACTTATAACAAGGGAAAAATGTCTTTTACAAGTTTAATACAAGCTGAAAGTTTACTTGTAAATTAGTTTAGTCTTATTTCAAGTGTACTGCGATATTTGCTGTAGAAACCAAAAATACCTGGTAAGACTTTGTGTTTTTGCAGTGTAGTAGGATGGCAGATTTTACTGGTGCCGCCATTTTGTCCAAACTGGGCACCAGAACCACAGAACAAATAAATGTAATTCTGCTGAAGGCGATTGAGCCCTGCACTGTGTGATCTAATGGCTTTACTTTAATGAAGCTTTTATGATTCTGCATTTTAGAAATACAAATATTTTGAATTTGACTATTTAGTTTTATCGTTAGCCTAGCATAATTTTGACATTTAAAAAACAAAAGATAAAATATGGGAAAAATAGATTTTTTTGGATTTCTATAGCCTGAAGACACAGACAATTAGGAAGGATGATGTTTCAGCGTAAAGTGACTGATTTTTATGCCCAGATCTCAGTTTATTATGCTATGAGGTTATCGATATTTGTACTTAATTTGTTTTTCTGTATGTTTGAGTTAAACATAAAATCCAAATTAAACTGAAGGTGTGAAGTAGCTTCCTGCTGAAATGTTTTTGTGATGTTAATGAAATTGTGCTTAAAGTTTGAGAAATCAAATGCAATAATTCAAAAATGGTCATTTTACCCTTTTGAAACACTTGCAAAAAATGTCAAGATGCCTCAAAACCGTCAGGAAGTGTCGACTTTTAGAGGACAGGCAAAAGAGGAAAATCCAGGTGTTTCCCATTTTTGTTAAAATCCTACAGTGTAGCATAAGTTTTAACGGAAAGATGAAGTGTGTTTGTTTTTCTCTGAACTCAGTATTACTGGTTTGAACCTGATTTAGTAAAGTGTCATGCATGTTTGACCCAGATCAGCTCTGCAGCTCAGGTTGTCTGAGCTTTTTCATGTTGCACTGATGATTTGCAGTGCAGTTTCTACCAATTCAGAATCTGGAAAATGGAATAATTTTAATGTGCATTTCTTCAGCTGCTTTTGTTAAAATGCTGTGCATGTTCTGAATGCTTTGCTGTCTGCTTTGATGGGTCGGAGCTTCTGTTCGCCGCTGCAGTAAAGCAGTGATAATGTTTTTAATTATAGAACAAAAGCTCTTGAAAGTGTGTAATAATTGATATTTAGCACAGTGCTCACAGTTAAACTGCAGATTTTTCACATTGTTTCGGTTTTTGCTCAAATAGATGAACGTGAGATATTTTCTAAAAACTACATGAGAGAAATTCAACTAAACTCTCCAAGAGTTTAATGTGAATCTAGATAGTTTTAATGTTCTTTATCTTTCTGTAATTATTTATTCACACTCACTGCCCGTCTGAAAAGGGTTTTTGTCTCATTTTCTTGTTATAAAGAGAAATATTGGAAAGCAAACATTCACATTTCTTTAAACAAAAACATTTTGAAACTACAACAGTAAGTTATTAACAGTAAACTTCTTTAACAAATGAAAACATTGGTGCATAAACAACAATTAAATTACTTTATTTCCATCCAGCAGCAGCCGGGTTGTTTTCTGCTTCTTGTCTCAGGAAATGAATTTATCAGAACATCTTCTTGCTGATTTAAATCTGAATTTCTAACTGCAACATAAATATCTCCACTGAGAGTCTAAGTTTCCCATTTATTTTCATATTTTCACTTTTTTTGTGATTCAAATTACTGATTTGGCCTGAAAAAGCAAATATTTCTTCTGACAGACTTATTATTTTCACTCATTCACTTTTAGCTTCACTTATTTCTTAAAAGTGTCAATGTTTCACAGTTCTTAAATAACAGTAATACAATTTCTCTCCAGTGTTTAGGATTTTAAAGCAACAAATCTTTCTTTGTAACTTGATTTGAGGACAATAAAATTAAACAAACCAAAATTATTCACGTAAAATTATTTTACTGACTCCCAAGGTGGGTGGAAAGGATCAGAGATCTGATGATTGATGACTACAGGAATATGAGAGACCATGTTAGTGGTCCAAAGATACCGTAATATATATTAAAATGCTCAGTGGAAACCATTTGGCTCTTCAACAGAAGTTACGGTAAAAACACCAAATATTACCGTTTATTGTCGGTTTAGTTTCTGGTGCACCAGAAATAACACAAAACTAACTTATGAGTGACTTTTCAGCAAGATACAGGAACTGGTTTTAACTAAATATTTTTTTAATTGTGATGAAAAAGTTCTGCTTCCATTATAATATTTTTCTGTTGCTATGAGGGAAATAATCTCCCAATGGAACCTGTACTTTTTCTTTTTAAGTTCAAACCTGTTTCTGACAGGGTTTGGTTTAATTTTGGGTTTAAATGTGTAAATATTGAAATGTTCCTGAAATTTATTGGTAACAGAAACTCTTCAAAGCTCATAATTGAGGCGGATAAATGTTTATGCAGTTATACTTTTAATATTAGCCGCCTTCTAATATTAGCTTTTACTGAATTGTTGTTGTGAATTGCTAAATATTTTGTTGTATATTTATTTTCAAAGGTGAAAAGAAAATGGATCAGCTTTTGCTATGAATATTAAGTATTGCGTTACATTGCTACACTTGGCTTAAGGCATACAGAGTGACAACCAGCTTTCCGGTATTATTTCTTTAATTTCACATTATTGTTGTGTGCTTAATGTCTTAAGTGAGTGCCAATCATTTCTGTCTGTATTTAGTACATTTATAATAAGTTGGTCCAAGATATCAATGTGCCTTAAAGACGTCACAGGAGCAAAATCTCAAACTGATTCCAGTTGGTTCGCAAAAAAGTTGAGCATAAATCTTTTGCCCTAAATCTGTTAAAAAAGTTGATTTTATAAATACTGTAGTACTTAGTTTTATCTACGTAGCTATAAATACCAACAGAGAATGTTTTACTTTCTAGATTCAGTCACATTTACTGTGACAATAACTAATAGCCAAGGATAGCACCTGGTGGAACCCCAAAGGACTCACATAGCAGGTTAACTTCAACTGTTAATATTCAATAATTATGTATTTTAACTTTTTCTGATGTTTTTGCTCAGGCTTTCTTTTACATAAAAAAAACATAGCAAGGCACCAGATGTGAAAAAAACATTTTGTTTTTGTACAGATTTAAGGAAACAAGAAAATCAACTCGTTCTGACGTGAAGCTGTATGCCTTAAGAAAAGTGTTACCAAAAATCTCCCATTTCACTTAGTTTTCACTTTGTGTTTAACATACTGTCATGTAGAACACACTGTTTTCTCAATGTTAATATTTCATGTATATTATTGATCATTGGCTCCACTTTGAACCAATGTACTTGTATTGAGACACAATGAATGTCGGGCTAAATATGATAGCGGATGTATTTCTAACGATGTTCTGTGTGAATGTAGCTTTTTGATGTTTTTTGGGTTTTTTGGGAAGTAGATTATTATTTGTTTATTGGAGATGGTGTTTATATTGATTTATTGACTTTGTATTATCCAAATTAAAGAATAGCATTTCAACAACTTTATCTGTGTGAGAAAATAACTCATGATTTACAGACTTTGGCATTTCTGCTGTTTTATGAAGCTAACCGTGTTTCTCATCTTTCCATGTATTATTTTTATACAGAATATGGTTGTATGAATGTTAAATCTGTGTTAATATATCACATAATACTAAATCCTTATTAACTGCATATGTATAAAAGCAATATAAAGCTTGTTTTGGTTTAAAAATGATTTATCCGCCCCACTTCCAGTGTAGCCCTGAGCAACCACCCACATCCCTCATTTCACAAACCTTCACTGATAATAACTAAGAATTCACTGAGCACACATAAACAATATTAGTGGGAAATTTGATGCATATCTTGACATTTTAATTACTCAACTTCTGCACTGAATTATCCAAATTTCAGCTTTTTTTTATTTTTTCCTCTGAAGTAAAACTCAACTCTGCATCTCGTCATGCTAAACCTTAAGGCAATGACTCACTTATTTAAAATCCAATACACTAAATACAGCAAACAGTTTATTAATAAAGTGAGATGGAGTGGTGATGAAACGCCCTTGAGCCAGGCTTTAATAGAGTTATACAGTAACCATTAGCCAACTAAACAAATGTACATATCTTAATGAAAATTACTTATTTTCTGCCTTTTTCTTGCCATTGAAACCAACTTTAATTATCCATCCCAAACTTTACAACATAAAATCCCCTAAAACTTTTTTTCTGAGATTCTCCACAGTAGAGTTGGAGATAATTTCTGGTTTCTAATTTTTGCTCCATTTTCTCCGTCTCCACCTCTTTGGTGTCCTTGCTTTGCGTTCGCTCCTGCATCCTCACAGCCGGGCCTGGAGGCGGCGCTGGATGCTCAGTCATCTCCGGGAAGACGGCTGCCTTGATTGGACTTGACAGACACACTGGAGGCAAAGACGCTGCTAATTGGGAAGGAGAGGAAGTGCTGGAGAGCGGCGCTCACGTTAAGGCGATGACTGAACTTTTGGCTTTGCGTCATTGGTTGTTCATGAACAGCAGAATCGTCCAAACCCAGAAATTACTTGGAGAAAACAAAATGCCTCGTTTGAATATAAACTTGTAGGATGTAGAAGAGAATAAAAAGAGGAAAACTAATTTTTTGTCACATTTTGATTTATTTAACTGATGTATTTTTTTTTGTCAGGATGATAAAATGTCAGTAAAAACAAATTATTATTAACTGAAGGAATAACATTATTATATGGAGAAGTGCTAGGGCCAAGGGAGAAAAAAATTTATATTATTATTAATAAAGTCATACAATTACAATTATCTTGTAATATAACTTTATTCTCATGTTCTGACTTTATTCTAGTATATTTTATACTTTATTCTCATACACTTTAGTCTTGAATTATTATTGATTTATTGTCAAAGTATTATAATTTTATTTTCATATTATTTTGACAGGCATTTCCAGTAGCTGTAAATGATTTATTTAAAAATGCTTAAACAAAACTGCAACAAAGTAGCAATTAATATAATTGATTAATTTTAAGAACTTCAACTTTAAGTAGAAACTATTGATTTGATTATGTTTGTGTGAAGCAATTAAAAACCAATTAGTTCCCAATGGGTAGAATTGATTGATTATTAAATATAGTTGATCTGACTGATAAACTGTAATTAAAGTATTTTTGAGCTTCCTTGTTGCTTCATTGTTTGAATGAGACATAAATCCGGGCTTCTCTGTTCACCTAAAGGTTCTGATGATGGTGAAATAAACATCATTTCACCATAAATCACCTTCAGAGCTGTTAGTGTCTGGAGGAAAGAGCTGCTGCATGCAGCATGTGCAAAACCACGACAAATACAACAACAACGAGACGTTTCCAGGGAGATTTCTGCTTCGTTTTCTGCTTCGTTTTCCAGTAAATGTATTTATTTTCAGAATAAATAAGACGGTTTCTGGGTCTGATGGTTCCTAAGTTTGCAGTAATTTGTGAGCAGAAAGAACTTGAGTACATTTTTCATTTATCTGCATTTTAATCGTTCTGATTGATTTAATTGTTGGTACTTTAAATTTTTACTCCACTACATTTACATAATGTGTTGCATTAAATGTCACACTGATTCATTTTTTTATTTGTTTGTTAGTTTGAAAAGAATCAGTGACTTATTTGAGTTATCCAGTAAAAAAAAGTGACTGTTTTTCTAAATGGTGTCAGGAAATTAAAATGTTGTTCACTATTGATCCATTAAAAGTTTGAATACAGAGTATTTTTATTGCAATTAATGACAAACTGGAGTTGAAATGTCTCACTTAAAAAAATCCTATTGAGTATTTTTGTCAAGTTTCTGTGTTGACTTATTAAACTTGAAGTAAATCAAAACTAACTTTCATGTACCTTAAGACAGGAGTTTGTTTTCAGTAGATAATTTCTTAAAATTGACAAAATAATATTAGTTCCATTGACAGATTATTTGAAGTATAACAAGATATTCTGTCCATGTTTTTAGTGAAATAATCTGGCAATGAAACCAGAACTTTTTCAATAATATTAAGGAATTATTTGTTTAAAACAAGTTTCTATATCTTGCTGAAAAGTTACTTATAAGTTCTCTCATTTTAAGTGTATGAACATATTTACACTAGAAACCAAAAATACTTTGTAAGATTTTGTTTTTGCAGAATTTTAATGTATAAAAGAAAATATTCATGCAGTGAGCTCATGTAAAATGTTGACTTTTGCTCAAGTTAATGTGGTTCTTTCACTTTTACTGGAGTAAATTTATTTTGTACTTTTACTTAAACGTGAAGTCAGTGAGATTCAGTTATTACTTCATTCACATGATGTTAAATTCCTTGAGTGGGAACTTCGAGGCGACTTGTTAGGGTTTGGTAAGACGGACATCCTGTCCTCGGCGTTCTGCGGCTACACGTTCCGAGAGTTCAAAGGTCAGCAGCAGAGCAGGGCTTTGCGTCAACACCCAGAGGGGTTGAGCTGTCAGTCCTGCTCAGCCGTCTGAACCTGCAGCCATCAATCTGTCGCAGGCGGTCAGCGCCGACGCGCCACCTAGTCACCTTGGAGAGGGCTGAGAATAAAATCAATTCAAATGAGAGTCAGACTTACTTCCTCTCAGCTCTCGTTGACCTTAAGTCTGACAACAAACATCCAAGTTCCTTCCTTTTCTTCGGTGACCGTCCTCAGCCTTTTTAAAGCGAATCAAATTTAAATCGAGCTCCATAGATTTGCTGCTCCGCGAGCTGAATGATGTCGATGGTGTCAAACGGAGCATAATTAATGATTTTGACTCAGTTTTAGAGCTAAAAGGACGGTTACCATGGAAACGTGTTATTACCACAAAGCTGAGGTTAGTTAGCTTTGCTAGTCGGCGGCTTACTGTGAGTTCAAACTGCAAACACACAAAATCTTACTAGTATTTTTTATTAGTTTCTAGTGCAAATATCTTAGTACACTTGAAAAAAAGACAAGTAAATGTGCAGCAAAATAAAGGAGCTTGTTTTAAGAAAATAAAACTTAATACTGATGAAAATGTACCAGTTCCACTGGCAGATTATTTAACCTATAGCAAGACATTTTTTCCTTGTTATAAGTGAAATAATCATGGAAATAAGTACTTTTTAGTCATTATTAAGAAATTATTTACTTAAAACAAGTTCCTATATCTTGCTAAACAGTTACCACTTCCTTAATTTAGTTTTATTTCAAGTTTACGAAGATATTTGCACTAGAAACCAATCAAAAATACTTTTGATTTTGCAGTGCATGTATTTTAATTTGCAAACTTGTAAGGATCAGTTGACATTATTGCGAAGTTTTTGCCAATTTTATTTTACATTTCTGCAACTCCAGATCACAACTTTTCATTTAAAAGTCACAATGTGTGTTGAAAGTTAGATAATAAGCTTCACTGCATTTTGAGACTCCCTTAAAATTACATATGTGACATTTACAAGTTGATATTTTTGAAAGTTGTCATTTAACTGCTGGAGGGCAGAAACAGCATCAAACTTTATTAAATCTGGTTATTAAATTCTCATTGTAATGGCAGAGAAGTCCCTAAATGTTGAGCTCAGAGTCGCCGTCGTCCTCAGGATATCGCCGCCTCTCGCCGTCGCACATTAAATCATCTCTTCTTCTCCTGATCAGCCACTAAGCAGATCCGCTTCAGGAAGCATAAGAACAAAACAGAATCGGCTCTCTGTCTAATTCTGTGTCCCCTGAGGCGTTTTCTGCGACACCTTTTCATATTTTAGAGTAAGATTTATTACAGTTAAGTCCTTAAAAATTATGAGGTGCAAAAATATAGATTCCCATTTATTAATCGCTGTTTCTGCAATCGTCTCAGTAACTAGAGCCACAAACATCGACCTACTTTTACTCAAACGCAAAGCATTAAACCCAAATAAGAAAATGATCAACCCCAAAAAAGAAGAAATCTTATAACACAATCGTTTTATAAGATTGTATCTAAGAAAGTTTAACATTATTTTTGCGGCCCTGAAGTTATTTCAACGTAACATTTTGTCTGTATTTGTGGCTCTGCTGTTTGTCTGGGTAACTTGTGTGGGTTGAATACTGTAAAGCTGAGTTGTTTGATATATTTATTGACCCATTTAGCTTTGTGAAGAAGCAGATCTTGTTTTAATTTGCAGTTTGTGAATAGCTGAAGGTATCTGGGTCGAGTCGTCCCGCTTCGCTTTGCAGACATTTCACTACTGACCTAAAGTTTTAATAGCAGCACCAGAAGAAAGCGATAAAATAACAGTCCAACCTGCAGTCCCTCCCCCGAGCTTTTCCAGAAATAAAATCATATTCTGTTCATCTCTTCTTGTCTCCTGGAACTGCAACATTTCCTATATGTGTCACATTCAGAGTTCAGTCATAAGTCGACTCTTTTGCCTTCAAGTCATTTGAACTGTTGGACTTTAAAAACTGGGACAAAGTGATGATGTCGCCTAATATCTATAATATTATGAAACGACTGCAATTATACAGCAGCAGACATTTCACCTTCACTAATATTCTGTTAATTAGTATTAGTTTATAGTTTTTTGTTTTAAAATTGCATTTAAAACAAAAAGCTTTATCATTATTCTGTCTATGTACCCCAGAAAGTGTAAAACATTTTAACCAGACACATTTTCAATAAGAGAGATATTATGACTTTATATTTGCTCATTTTGCTCAGTTCAAGTTCAAGAAGAGACGACAGGTCAAACATAGAAAATATATAAATACTTTGAATTAACCAAATTCTGAAGAGAAACTTTGATGGAAAACTAAAAGAACTATTAATACAACTATTGATCAGCTTAGAAATCCAATTTATAAGGTTAAGAAAACTAAAACGGTGAATTGGTAAATTATTTCCTGCTACTAGTTTTCATTTGCTGGCTGCTGGTGAACCTCCATGTAACGTCTAAACATAAACAGTCGAATGTTTCCGGGTCAAAAGCAGAAACTCTGTGAGCTGGAGCCAACGATGCGTCGCAGCCTGACTCCGCTCTGCCACTTTATTCACGTTTACTGATCAGGTCTCAGTGCAGCGCAAACAAACTGGGAGCTTTCAGGCCGCTGACCTGGTCCGCCATGATCTGGGAACCCGACCCGTTTGGTAATTAAAGGTTGCAGGTCATGAACAGCGGCTCTGTGTGTGACCTGCTGATGGGAAGATGGTGCGGCCATGTTGGAGGGTCACAAAGCTAAACTAAATAAATAAGGATAAAAATAATATCCAGTAGTTTACATTGAGTTTAATTAGGTGTGGGTTTCAGTGTGACTTTGTCTTCAAGAGATTATTTAACAGTTTCACATCATTTTCTTACAAGTCAAGTTTGTTTTGCACATTTCAGCAACAATATATTAAATAACATCACCTTCCTGAAATAATGGCCCAAGTCATTTTTGGCCAGAAGTGATTTTTTTTTTTCTTTTTGCCTAAATCATCTTTTTTTTTTTTTTTTACAAAAAAACATGACTTATGTCATTATTTTAGAAAACGACTATAACATATAAATCCATGTTTTTAATCTTTGATTGTCTGAAACAAAATAGAAACGTCATGTTTTCTGTAAAGATTATTACAGAATGTAAGGACACAATGAAAACTTTTATCAAGTTGATCATAATAAAGAAAATGTATTTTTCTTACTCCTTGAATAAAGAAACAATTAGAAAAACTGAGATGTTTAATTTCTGTGTTGCTCTTTCGCCACCTGGTGGCTTCACGGTTAATAACAACCTTTTCTCAACTTGTTTCCGTCTCTTTCATTAGAAAAACTGAGACCTCAAAGAAACACAATAATTCCTTAGATGTGCACTTACATCAATAATCAAACATTTTCAACAAGCATTTGGTCTCAAATCTATCCACAGGTAAAGAATTATTACAGCCACACGAACGCTGAATTAATGAAATACCAACTAAGAAAAGAAACCGTAACCGAAGGGAGCTGCCAGTAAATAAATCCAAAATCTTCCCCAAGAGTAAATGAACTCATGTTGCATCTCACACACTGCTGATGTCACTCTGCACCATGACTCAGGTTCAGGTCAAACAATAAAACAGTCAGGTGTGTTTAGAGGTAAACCAACAGGCTTTGAGAGAGTAAAGATGTTACTAGATATTTATGTAAATGTAAGTTTTGTGTCTGCAGCTTTAAAGCGATTCAGAATGACCGACATTAAATCTCATCTTTCAAACCAAAATAATATATTTTCTCTAAATACCAGAATAATTTGAGATTTATTATAACTTTCTTGCAGCCACTACGTTTATTTGGTAGAATAGACTTTTCAACTCTTGGTTTTCTACTACAAATGTTTCAAGAGTTTGCTGGGATTTTGGCTGATTCCTCCTGGAAAAAACAGGAGAAACGTTAAAGTTTGTAGCCGATTACCTTCACATATGGAGAGTTGTGACCAAAACAACGGATGAATTTGATACCAAAGGACAAACCTGACATGTGGAGGTCATAACTCTCCTCCTGATTGATTTCTTTAGATTCTTCCATGATGTCTCATGAGAGGCAGTTTGTTTTTAATACTTCCATATTTTGGCCAAGAGGTTTTCCAAAAGTTTAAGTAAATAGAAAATTAGTTTGATAATCCTGAATAATCTTATTTAATGTCAGATACAGAGAGAAAAAAGTCATCTACCTTTTTGCACAGTGCAGTGATTTAACTGTATATTATGAAACAGAGTGAAGACTCGGATTAAAAGATGCTGACAGGATTTAAAGGAGTTGCAGCTTCAGTCCAAAGGTTTAAATATACCAGGAGTTTCTCAACTTAAGATGTTTGGTTTCATTTTTAGTTACACACAACTCCTTTATTTTATTCTGTTGTTTAACTTTATTCCTTATCAGATTAAAGTTTAAAACTGAATATTACAATAGCCATTAAAGATTGGTTGCTTTACATCAATGACAAACTATTAATAATTAATTTGATTGTAATGGACTAAATTTCAGAGATCAAGACGAACTCTTGGTGGAGTTTGGGGAAGATTTCATTTCAGATATTTTACAGTTTGTCATAGAATTTTCCAAAGATCAAAATTTAATTGAAATTTAAAACATAATAAAATATGTTAGGCTGTCATGTGGAATAACTTTAATGATTAACAGACTTTTCCTTGTATGAGGCGATAAAGGTTAAACTCCGATGGGTGCAACCTGTAAAGCCTTGATAACTCAGCAGCTGCTCTTTGTTCTCACATTTCTTTATTTCCTCCCTTTGAAGCCTGAGGTCTAAAAGTACAAGAGATTTTCAGATAGACCAAATGGAGCAGAAAGAAGATCAGCTGGGCAGAGAAAGCTTCTCCTGTTCCATCTGTCTGGATCTATTCAGGGATCCGGCGATTATTCCCTGTGGACACAGCTACTGTATGAACTGTATCAAAAATCTCTGGGACCAAGAGAATCGGAGAGGAATCCACAGCTGCCCTCAGTGCAGGAAGACCTTTACACCGAGACCTGATCTTGGGAAGAACATCTTGTTAGCAGCTTTAGTGGATCAGATGAAGAAGACTGGACTCCAAGCTGCTCCTGCTGATCACTGTTACACAGTACATAAAGATGTGGCCTGTGATTTCTGCACTGGGAGAAAACTGAAAGCCATCAAGTCCTGTTTAGTCTGTCTGGCCTCTTACTGTGAGAAACACCTTCAGCCTCATTATGATGTGGCTCCTTTAAAGAAACACAAGCTGGTGGAGCCGAACAAGAACCTCCAGGAGAACATCTGCTCTAAGCATGATGAGGTGATGAAGATGTTCTGCCGCACTGATCAGAAATGTATCTGTTATCTCTGCTCTGTGGATGAACATAAAGGTCATGACACAGTGTCAGCTGCAGCAGAAAGGACTGAGAGGCAGAGAGAGCTGGAGGAGAGACGAGGAAACATCCAGCAGAGAATCCAGGA
>CAEFZX010029220.1:0-34204 GCA_903066825.1 Alfaro cultratus
GAGAGAGAGAGAGAGAGAGCGAGAGAGAGAGAGAGAGAGAGACAGAGGGAGAGAGGAGCAGCCAAATCTTACAGCTGTGCTTCAAAAGCTTATCCAGGAAAATACGCTTATTTTTATTTGGTTAAGTTTATTATTACAGGATATAAGGATAAGGGAATATGCTGGAATATCAACAAACGTAATGCAAATAGCATTATTTTTTCCCCCAAAAGAAGTTAAATTTAATTTATTATCCATTTTACATGTCAATCCAATTTAGATACTATGTTAGTATTTAAAGCAAAAACCTAATCTTCCTAAAAGATCATATGGATAATATTGATTCTTTTTGATACAATACCTTGCCCTAATGGTGCCCTTGGGCGACGGGTGACATTGTAGATGAGAACTCGCTTTTAACAGGAAGAGACACTGAGCAGGACCAGCCTCAGGAAGAAGTGGCCATCTGCCTCAACCGGCTGGGGGATGAGAGGACAGGAAAGGGACACAAACACAGAAAGATAGGACATTGAATGACTGCAAAGGAAGGCAGTTAATTGTTGCAATAATATAAACATGCATGAAGAGAAATCAAATTAGATTGCACAGTTAGGAAACATAATCAACAGTTCACAGGATGTTGTGACAACTGATTGTTCTGTATCCTGTTCCACTTCAAACTTCAGGAGCCACAAGAGGAGCATGTTGCTCTCAACATGCTCTTTTAGAATAATAAGGAACTTCTGCTGTATTGCAGAGGTGAGAAAAAAATAATTTTAAACTTTCTTTCTGGGTCGTAGACAAAAAAAATCATCCAGACATTTCAGTACATGTCTAAATGTCGATCTGCAAGTTTCTTCAGAAAAAAAGAAGTTTGAAATCATTGAATGCATAAACCCACCACACACTAATACTCATGTATTATTTGTTGCTGTAATAATACTGCAAAATGGAAGCATGTATAAAATTAAAAGTATGAGCCAGAGCATAGAACCCTGGAGAGATCCATGACAAACTCTTTTCAGAAAACCTCACAATCTCACAACACAACAATTGTAAGAATCCGACTGTTATTCCCTAAGGCGCCGTCTTGTCTCTGTCTGTACTCCTTGTGTTATGCTTTCTGTTGTTTTTATTCCATGTATCCTTTTTTTCCTTGTATCCCCTGGCATTTATGTATTTATTTAATTATTTTTTGTTTTGTTTTTCTCATTTTCCCCCTTTCTGTACATTGTATTATACATTTTGATACAAGAAAAAAGAATCCGACTGTTTTAAATATTTTATTTGCTTTCTGGTTTCCAACCAGTTATTTGAAGTGTGATTTTGATAACAAAAAAAACAAAACAAAACATACTTTTGTCCAGATTTAATTGCGTACATACATAAAAAAAAACAATTGGCTGATTTAAAATTATGCTCAATGTTGCCTCTTCTGTGATGGAATTAGGAGGTATAACAAAGCACTTAATAAATATTAACTGCATACAAATACAACTTGCAACTGTGTAAATCACTAGAATCGTCTGGAATAATTGTTAACAGCAAAACTAACAAACAAATGTATGCTATGGTCCAAGTGAAAGGAAAGTATTGATTAAGGTTTCATTTCTCAGATTCTCTTGTGAAGTATTATCAGAAACTCTTCTCATCAAGACAAAGTCAACATGTCTTGAATAGGTGCATAAAATAATAGCATTATTGTAAGAGACTGGGTACAGTGTGGAGACATTTGTCATCTCAAATCCCTGATGTAAAAGGGAAATTGGGTGAGAAGTGAAGGTGTTGCAATGGTGTCTGTTTCAGCAGAGGAGAGTGAGAGTGCAGGAATCGACTCATTATTGGATTGATGGATATGTGCAGAGAGCTGCAGCAATAATTGAGTCTGGTGGCTGAGAAGTGTGAAAAGCACAAGGTAGCAAAAAAAGAGCCATAACTTGATTTGACTGGAGGTGAGATTTACAACATGTGTGATAAACAACGGAGATTGCCCCGTATCTGAGACTCTCGGAGGATGCAGGAAGCTACAGGGGACAGTAAAGGCACCTTGTAAATAATCCTTGGCACTAGCGTACCCTGACTCTGACCATCAGTGCTGGGATCGATATTTTCAAGTCTAAGCTTTGAGAAAACTGAATCTATATTTTAGCAGGTTTTGTTTGCTGAATTTAATCTAAAATATTAGAGAACAACTTTATCATGCACAGATGTGTATATAAACATTCTCATGAAAAAAATGGAAAAACGTCATCTGTATTGGCATGAATTGTAGTCTGAATATTGTTATGCAAACATTGTGTACTGTCGCACCTCCGGGTAACCTTAGCTGGTAGCTGTTCATGCTTCATATACTAAACCAAAGCTCTTGCATGACATTTTATATGTGGACTCCTTCCATGCTTTCTGTTATTTCAGTCACTCACTGGGGGCGCAGTGTTTTTATGATGGGTGGAGATGCTGTGATGGAGAAAGCCAGGCACCGCAACCAGAAGCCCCCCTGCCTCAGTGCTATACACTCCACCCACCATCGCACTCCCACCACCTCGCCTCCCCACCTCGTCTCTGGCATGAAAAAAAAAGTGAAGATGTGCTGTGGCGTTGGCCTCCATTCAGCCTGACTCTCTCAGCGACCCCACAGAATGCCTTTCAGGCTTCCCCCCTAGAGTAACAACTGCTGCATTTTATTACAGCGTGAAATGGGGAGTGAAAGACTGCTATGGATGCTCCTACTTAACCATGCAGAATGTGTCACTGTCAGGACGATAAGAGGACAAAGAGGAAATCAGAAGCCCAAGCAAATGCTTTTGCCGAGGCTCAAAGCTCCAATAAGGGGAAGCAACCTGCTGGTCTCATATTTGTTTTCGAGGAGGGCATTTATGCCGCTTTGGGTGAAATTAGTCCAGAAATATGTTAACATCACATAGCATAATTACACGGGTTCCTCGTGTGACTCAAACAGATGGCAGCTGTATTGGCAGTTGGAGAAATGTGCTTGAGGGAAACCCAATGTCGGCTCCCCTACCGAGCACATGTGCTGCGTCCAGTTCAGTTACATCCTCTGCTTGAGTTACTTTGTGTATTTTCCCAAATTAATTACCAAAAGTCAATTACTAAGCTATTGGCATAACAATATGTTACAAAATGATTATTGGGTTCCTTGATGGAAAGAAAACATTCTTTTATTTGTATTTTTGCCACATTTTAATTTGCATATATTAACCGTTAGCAGTAGAATCAATGTTGCACATCTTAAACCCCAAACATAAGCACTTTTCAAAAGTAGTTATGCTCTGCAAACTAACAACTACTTTATGCAAGATGTGCAAAATTATGAAGTGGGAAAAAAGATATGTGGTTTTCAAATTTTTCTTTCTTGTTCTCTGAAAGTGAAATTTAGATGTGTTTACAGCATGCTTTAGTTTGACATCCCTAAATAAAATCCACAGGTACCCGTCAAGTGACATTTTGGGTCACCATACAAAATGATACATACTGCAAAAAGAATGAAACATTGAAACATGAGGATGGCAGCATCATGTAAGGCTTATTTATCCTCAACAGGGACAAGAGAATTTGTAGTCTGGTAAAACTCATGTTGTTCTACACTTTGCTTCGTATGAGAGCACAGCATAGAGGTTCCGGACCCTCGGCTATTGAGAAACGATTATTGGAGGTGTGGACTCGGTTGAAGTTTAATAATTTACTCAATTGTTAAAACAAGCAGGACACTAGCTCTTGAGGACTCAAGTGGGCCATCTCTAGTGTAAATAAAGAGTTAGAAGGGCTCAGTCAAAGCCTGGCCCTAAATCCGATAGAGCATCTCTGGTGAGGCTTAAAAATTTATGTTCAGACACTTTCCATCTAACCTGACTGACCATGAGTGAAGAAGGATGAGCTGAATTTCAGTTCTTAGATGTGTAAACCAGGTGCAGACATACCCCAGAAGGCTCACAGCAGTAGTTACAGTCGGTTTTGTAATGTATTACCTTGGGGGGCTAAATACAAATGCACTTCTCAGTTTTGAGATTTTTATTTGTAATGTGTGGTATAAACAGTGCAATAATGTAAATTTTTTTAAAAAGGGTGTAACTACTTTACCAAAGCACTGAAACTCAAAATCGTTTTTTTTTTTCTGTTGAAGACTAGATATTCCTGGCAGAAAAAAACTGGCTAAGAAGAAGTAAAGTTTCTGACTGTGTTTCAAGCTGTTTTACCTCCCTTGGCAGCATCAGTAACATGGTTTAGATTGAGAACCAAACTGTGTAAATAAGAATCAGGAACTTGATTGATGATAGCACCTTTGTAATTATATCCAGCTGTCCTATTTGCTTTGGCAAAACATCTGTCGTCGGCTCTCCTCTTCCCTCCTGAAATGTCAGGTTAGTGGGTGTGGCTGGCGAGGAACGCTGACAGATTGGCAGTTTCCATCACACCTGCAGGGAGCTATCTGCCTCAACACAGATACTTATCTTTTATTAAGAGTGTCATTTACGATAAAACCCACTAGCTGCAGAAGTTCCTGGTAGGATTCAGTTCATTTCTTTTTTCTTTAGAGGGAAACTTCTAAAACAAACACAAAAAAGAAAAAAAACCCAAGAGTTGTTAAATGTGGGTGAGAAAACACTAAACTCACAGCCAGCATTCGGATCTGTGTTGCAATATCTCTGGTACGCAATGTGCTGTGCTAATTCATGCAGCTTGGCACAGAAGCTTAGACCATCTCGAGGTGACACTGACTGTAACGTCGCATGAGTAGCTGGGAGAGTAGGGTTGCACCTTAAGAAAAGCCAGAGGAATACGTTCAGTCTGTGATTGAAGATTGTTCAGTGAGCAGAATGTGCTTGATCCCTGAGCTTATGTGTGTATGTTTAGTGATTTGTAGAGGGGATTTGGAGGCTTTACATGTGCGTCTATCGGTGGAATGTCCTTTAGGCTGTGGTACAGCTCCTTGTCACCAATCCAACTGATTGTTGTTTAGGCTTGGGATACCTTTCCCGCTCCTAGTCGAGATCAGAATAATGATATAAAGTTAACATATTATTAATAGCAGATGATTTTCATCTTCATAGACTGAAGCCTGCCTTGGACAGCTCAGCAGAGCTCAAATGTCATCTCAAATCCCTGAGCTGCTGCAGAGTTTTCACCTGCCTGGCTCCGTCTCAAACCACATTAGCTCCTTTTCAAGCTCTCATCTTCCACCAATTATCTCTTCACTTGACACTCGTACGCCTGAAATTACAGGAGTGATATCTGCATTGCTATGAAGTCATTAGGAAAATACCTTCCCTCCCGACAGTCTCGAGCCAGCAGTAAGAAACTCGTCACCTCGTCCGCGCCCGAGCTTATTCCTGCCGGAAACGATGCCGGCGAAGCAACGAGAGACTGAGTGTAATGGAGTGCTGGCAGGCTCTTGGGCGTCTTCCCTTGATTGCAGCGTGTCCTTCAGAAGCAAGGTTTATGTTTCATAATGCACCCGTCCACCACACTCCATAAAAATCAAATAAACTTTACACCAGAGATGGTAAAATAATGACAGAGCTGCCTAATGAGCGAATTAAATAGCAATAAATACAAATCTGGCCTTCTGACTGAGATGTGAGATTTCTTACATCAACCACAGTGTTTAATGCTGTCCCCACTGTACGATAAATGCCCTCATTGAGGCACTCTGCTGCACTGTACCTTACATAACTCTGCAAGTCCTTTTCACATGTTGGACTAGATGAGAAATAAAGGAGAACATCTTGAAAGTCCATTATTCAATCTACCTTTAGTGCTGTAGTCGATGAAAGAGGCTAAATTAAGTAGGGTTGAATGAGGGACTTTGGCAGGTTGTCGGGTGGTGCGGTTTGGGCTGCTCCCAGTGCTGTGCAGATGCTGCCTGGCAGTGGTTTCCCTGAGCTTGCTCTTCTCTTTCACACCAGCTGCAGGAGAACATAAAAAGCCTTGCTCCTCTGCATCTGAACCCCGTCTGTAGAATGATCTGGAGGTGCCGCGGCTGTTTATTGAATCTGATTTGCTGTCTGTTGTCGTGTCTAAAGCATGAATGGTTGACTGGTATTGCAGCAGAGCTTCTTTTTTTAAAGAAAATTGTATCATCTCATCATGCTTGGTAAATCGAGTTTGAGCTTCGTTCATCGTGAGGTTTTTCTGTAATTCCGTGCCTGTTGAGCGCGTGGTAAATGCGTTCCTTGTGTTGAAAGAAAAAAAATAAAAAATCTGAATCCCATGAACTCTAAACCAAGCGTAACATGTTTTAAACTCTTTAAAGAGGAGTTCATTCCTGGTGCCAGAGTGCATCATACGCCACAAAGCCTTGCCTCATAAAAGTTTTTCACACTTTTTCACTTTACAACCACTAACATCAATTAACTTTTTTTTTAAAGATTTTACGTTATAGACCAGGGGTGTCCGGGTTCAGTTCTCCAGAGCTATCTGCACCTTTTGGATCCATGCTTTGTCATACACTCAAACATAAATTAAAATGTTGAAACCGCTCATTAAACGCTCATCAGAATGTCATTCAGCTCTGCAGCAGCCTGGTTGCGAGACATTAATTTGATTCAGGTGTGTTGGAGAAGGGGTGCGTCTAAATGTTGGTGGATAGCAGCCCTCAGTTACTGAATTTGGGCACCCTGGTGGTAGACAAACACAAAGTTGGGGAAATAAAAGCCTGAAATGGGCTGTGTGCAACTATATTCAGGCACAATGGGTTAGTGAGTGTGGTAATAGCCTACATACTGGATGTTCTACCTAGCTGTAGGTAATTTCTCATGTTATGACCATTAATCCCATTTGTCGTTTTTAAACTTGACGCCACTTGATAAACACTGAAAAACATGTGATATCTGAGATTGTGATACCTTCCTTGTGAGCTGTTCACTATGAATCTATCTTTTTTTTGTAATATTTAGTTTATTATGTATTTAGATTCTTACAATGTCTTAAAGTATTTTTGCTACTACTATATGGTGAACTTTCACCCCAACTCAAGTCTGCAACCGTTTGCAGGATTGCCCTGTATTTTGCTTCATTTCATTAACTCTGACCTCACAGTATGATGCTGCCACTACCATGTTTCACGTTCAGTGTGATGTGCTAGGCTAGGTTTTTGCTTTACAGTATTTTTCATGTTGGTCAAATTTTTTTACTTAGAACTGAGATTAAATTAACTCTTGTCAAATAGTTGGCATATTGAAGCAGTTGATTGTACTACTTTCTACTTAGTAGTTTTACTGTAGAAAGGAGGCGCCTATCTGTAAAAAAAAAAAGAAAAAAAAGAAAAGTGAAACCCTTTTCCTCCTGTTTCACAATTATGCACTGTCATGTAAAATCCAAATAAAACACACTGTGGTTGTGGTCGCAGCGTGACAATGTGCAAAGTCTAAGGGGTATGAATGCTTTTGCAAGACACTGCATGTTTTGGCTAGATCTCGTTTAAGGTGAAAAGGAAAGATCTGTCAGGGTGACACCATACCAAGCCAAGCATGAGTAGATTTCCACAGTGGCCTTGATTCTGTCTTCAGACCCTCATTTGCTTTTGTAGTAGACAGTGAGTGTCCTTTGAAGGCATGCCTGGCATTTGTAACAAAACGCGGTGTGACTGGTTGTTGTGAATGTAGCGGAGGAAGCGCCTCAGTGAGGTGTCAGTTAGATGCTGGTCCATGCTCCGCAGCAGCTGGTCTTTGATGTGGCTGTGTCTTTTGAAGAACTTACACCCTTCTCCTTTTTCCAGTGTCTGGAGCCCTGCAAGGAATCTTGGGACCTGAAGGAAAACCAGTGCCAAGATTTATGTGAGGTATGTTACTACCACGAATAACTGAGCTTATACCTCAGGACCTGGAAACCTCAGGATTCCAGGGTTTGAGCTTTTCTGAGACCCAGTGGGGAAATTTCACCGAGGGGAAAGTCTGAAAGGGGTGTGAAGTAACTCTTTCTGCGCTGTAACGACACCCTCCTGAGAGACTGAATCAGAGCCATTTAATATACTCACCGTTTCAGTGACTCACAAGCTGAAATCTAAACAGGACAGTCACTGTTAAGTCAAAGAGCTGCTTGTTTGCAGCCAGCCATTTAAAAACTAATCTGACATATATTTTCCCTCTCCTTCCCCCTCTTTCCTCTCTCTTTAGCCCCTTTTTCCCAAGAAGCACTACGAGTGTCTTACAAGCTGCGAGTTCTTGAAGTCCGTTGAGGGGGTGAAGCAAGGCGACTGCCCCGCGCCAGAGAAGGCCAGCGGCTTTGCTGCAGCTTGTGTAGAGAGCTGCGAGGAGGATGGAGAGTGCTCCACTGTCAAAAAGTGTTGCAGCAACGGCTGTGGTCACACCTGCCAGGTGCCCAAGAATCTCTACAAAGGTAATAGGAAAAAAATAGGTGAACTTGCATCACAATAAATGAAAGTGAGGGCAATATTTATCCTCAAAGGGCAAAATAAGCAAATGTGATTGTTATCAAGAGCAGGACCACGGTCTTTGAACAGCTTTCAGAAAATATTTTTGAGAATAAATTGTAAGTATCAGCTGTTTCTGTTTTCTGGCAGCAGATCACAATGTATCAACATAACAATTAACATTTAGTAAACCATAGCAACAATTTAATCTTTAGGATTATAACATTACTCCATTGGTGGCATCCATCTTGTGCTCCCCTTATGACTATTGGAAACAAATCAAATGCAATTTAAAATTTATAATACTGGTGTTTTTCTATCTTTTTTAATGAATTTGACATCAAGCTTTACCATACAGAAGGAGTATAATCAATTTTCAGAAGTTTTAAACCAATAAATGCTAGTTGTAGTGATTGGACTTTATTTTAGGCAGGAATTAGCAACACTATGTAATCGAAAACCAAAAGAGACTCTGAACCTGGAGGTTGGTAGCAGACTTCACAAAAGTATTGAATGGTCTGATGTAACATTTTTCTGCAAATATAAATACCCAAGTTAGAAATGTACAAGAAATCAGTGATGCTTGTTTTAACTGTGCTCATTGATACTGGGGGTTTAATGAATTCAATGGCAAACCATGAGCAGCTTCCTAAAGTACAAATACAACAGAAAGAACAAGTTTTACATCGGCTTATTTTCGTGTATTTTCTTTGAAGCCTTTTCTTACCTTTATCTTACTTATATGTACTTTTGTTTGGGGTTTTTTTTTCATACAATTGACCATATATTATACTCTGCTTAAGCTCCTATGAAATAACATGTCTGTTATGACATTGTGATGTTGAAGGAGTCAAATGCAGCGGAGATGGCAAGTAGTTTTGAAATTTGAATTAAAAAAAAGGAATCACAGGGAACCCAGGGAGCCAGAGCAGAACAAAAAATAAAAGATCACAGAAATGAAGAACAAAGAAGCCAGCTGAGTGAATGGGGAAGAAACTGAATTTAACAGGAGGAACCAGTAATGGGTGACTGAGAATGAGGTGTACATATACTGGGGAGGTTGATTACTGACCAAGGAACAGATGGCTGATTAGAAATGGGTTGCAGGTGTGAGAGGAGAGAGCAGAAGGCTCAGGAGAGAGAGAGAAAATGACGCAGGGGGTGAGGGAGAGTACGCAAACTGGGTAACTAGAAAAAATGAGTCTAACTCTAACAAATAACTAGGCATAAGGGATATAATGAAACTGAAGTAACTAAGAAAAGACTGAAGCAAAGAAAAACAGACACACAGCTGATCTGATCAAAGAATAAAAACTAATGAGTGCAGAAATGATAAACAAACCCAAAACCAAATCAAACAGCTCAAGACAATCTCATTGGTTACCTATAGAAATTTCCTAGACAAGTAATAAAAGCTATAAGTAGGAGCCCAGGAGTCTCTCCAAAGGTAACAGGGAAAAAGAAATGAATCACAATGTATATTTCTCTTCTGCAGAAGTTAAAATTCAGTGGTGGTTGTTTTGGCCGCGCTCTTATTACTGGTGGTTTGTTGAACTGGATGGCAAACACTGAGCAGCTGCTTTGTTACAAACACAACAGAAGGAACAAGTGTTGTATTGGTTTACAGTTCAACCACACAAAGTCATTTTACTTGCTCTGACTTCATCATTCACATGGCACAAGCAGTTTTCCAACCACAGAGGGGCATATTAAGAAGGCTGTTAGCCTGCTGAGGAGCTGGAGGGTTGCAACATGTTGCCTGCGGACTCCACTTCTCATCCAATGATTGGAGTGTTTAAAGGCTGATCCACTGACAAAGAAAACATGCCAGCGTGTGGCTCTGTAGCTGCTTTTGGGAAAATAGTAGCTGCCAATTTTGTTAGTAATGACAAATTGTGTTCTTTGCAACTACTTCAGAATGAAAAAACCTGTGTTCTCTTACTTGAACGCATTTATTATCAGACAGTCAAAGAAAGAGTAAAATGTTTTTATTAAAAAACGGTTGCTCCCAGTAAGATAAAATAATAGTCATGAAAGCATAATACCGGTAACAGTGTTGATATTGTTTGTGTCGATATTATCTGGCTTAATTGGTTTATTAGCTATATTTGAATGTTGAAAAATTGTCTATCAGGTTTTAAAATTTTGAGTCAACAACTATTACATATAGTGAGATCAAATTTTAAAGTGCTCTCCAGCACCTCTGACAAATTGTGTAGAACAAAAAAAGCCTTAACACGTTTATTTATTTATTTTTTTATTTTTAGTTTCATCATTTCACTTCTAAAGACTTACATTACATTCATTAAAGTTGAGTACATTGATTCTACAGGGTAAATAGATTCCACATGAAGAATAATTATTTTAAACCAGATGCCACAATCTTTGGCACTTGGGTTGCTAACCTGCATAGACTCTTGTTGCCAATAGGAAAACATTTAACGTATCACAATGTTAGAGCAAACACACTGATGAATGTTTCACAAATCTTGTTTGCACAATTCTCTTTGGAGCTTCCAGAGACTTGGGTTCTCTCTGAGTCTGTCTGTGGGGTGAGTTGATCATGGAAGAAAGTTGGTTTTGTGTCTGCTGAACCATTTCTGAGTGGATCTGGCCATATGTTTTAGATCATTGTCCTGTTTACAGATGACGACTCATATTCAAGTTTATACCCGGAGTCTGCCAGGTTTTTCTTTGTAACGTCTTTATCAATAAGTATCTGTTAGTGCAAGGTCAAAATCAGGGGCAACACTCACACAGTGAGAGCTATTATTTTATTTTTTAGATTTGTTGCTCGAAAAACAGTTTCCGATGTCTTTGTACTCCCTCTGACTTTGTCTTAAACGTGTGAATAATATTGAAAAGTTGTTTGTCTTTTACTCAGTAACTGCATCTACGCCTGTTGTCAATGCAACCTAATTCAGTGTGTTCACAGATTGGAAAATAATTGGATTTTTGAGTTTCCAACCAGTCAGTCATCTGTCAAACTGAGGTGGCTTGACAGATGACTGTCTAAGCTCATAACCAGTTTTCTCAGTACAATTTGACATTTCCATGTTTAGACTGTCAGGCATACAAATGTATAATTCTATTCACAGATATGTTTATCTGAAAATAGATAAACCTACTGAAAATGTTAACAGATTTCAAACAAAGGAACTTGTCTTCACAAAGATTCACAGTTTGTCTAGTTTTGTAAAGAAAGAACAAAGAAGATCAGAATATAACACACATATATTGTTGTTCAACCAGTGTTAACCTCTTCCTGCTGCCGATTGAAGTCGTCACCTTCATAATAAAGGTATATGCAGATTTTAGAGTAAAACCATACATGAGTAATATGGTTTCCCTATCCCTACAATGAAGTTTTTTTTCTATTTGAAGACTAATTCCTGGAGATTCAGAGTGATCGGCTTTACTTTGTAGTGAGTCACCAGCAAATTGCAGCAACAATGCCAGCTAAATATTAGCATTAAATTACAAGTGGAAAATATAGAAAGCGCTGCAGATAATTTATTGAATTAGATCAGAGTTCAGTTATTCATCAGAAGAACAGGGTTCACAGGCGAGCAGACTGTGATGCAAAGTGTCAGACAATTTAGCTGTGTCCTCTAATGCGTAATAGTCCATGCACTCATCGTTTAATTATTGCTTTATACTGTTACAGATTACAGTAACAGGATCCATCAACTAAAATAAGAGCTACGCCTCCTCCCCCCTCTTTTTTTTTATTAACTAAATTATATATCATAGGTAATGATGGGCTGTCAGGATTTTAATGTGATTAATTGCTGCAGTTTGCATCCCTCTCTGCTAGACATCAATGGGAAATCTCAGTGATGTAAACGCAGATAATCTTACATCTTTTTTTTCAACTGCATGCTCAGAATCATAAATCTTTTATTTCATCTCTTTACATTTCTGTTCACCCACGCATCCGTCACACCATTTCTGCTGCAATTTGGAATATAGCTCCTTGTATTGAAATTGTAGGATAAGCTCAAAAGAGTTTTTACAGACACAGATGTACCCAGGAATCTTAGCTCCAGCAAAAATAGTTTTAATAGTGCTGCCCAAGGCGACTGGGTTTTTCTGAGGGTGCTGAGTCGTTATGTGAGAGAAAACCGAAAGGCCCCCTGAACCTGGAGATTGGTAGCGGGATCTACATTATACACGCTGTCAGCAGCTTATATTGCTGGCAGCCTAAGGCCATAACAGAGTTGAGGAGATGGAACAGTGGAAGATGAGTTTAAATCTATCTTTGAACAGCTACAGTGATAGACTGTAGAGGAGAATGCTTTCAATAACACTAAGCATGTTTTGCTGTGCTTTTTGTTTAGCACTGTGCAGCAAGAACATGTGATCCGATACTTATAAAGAGGAAGCATTCTTGGTTTGTATTTGATTAGGAAAATCTCCAGGGTTTTGGAAGCACATGTCATTCTCAGAAGGTGTGAATCATTATAAGGTGGATGAAGGCTCCTCTTCACTGCTTTGCACAAGTAGTTGTAAATCTTGAACTTTTTAGTATTTAGTTATAAAAAAGGCCCATATGTTGTGATGTTGTGTTGGGCTTTAATGTGATATATGAAAAGCAGTGCATGATAATAAAGTGACTGTATTTATTAATTTTTTTGTCAAAGAAAGTGTGATAAATCAGAAGTGACCAAGTAAGACGAATACACCCTTATGCAATTTAACCTCAGTATAAATACATGTGTCCTTCAAAGGCCGCTGGGATTTGTTATTGAATATTGGCGACCAATTAGCATGATGAAGACTAAGGAACACAGCAGGATGCTCAGGAACCAGGGTTGCCAGATTTGACCATTTCCAGCAACTTTTTATTAAAATGTGCATCATTTGTGCTTTCTGTTGCACTTAGAAAGATATTTCATCTGAACACTTTCTTAAAAACCCTTCAAATGTTGTGAAAAGAAGCCTGCACTTTAACAACCCACACAGAACTATTTATCCAGTCCAAGGACTGAAATCCACCTATCTGGCAACACTGTCAGGGATAAAGTTTTGGAGAAGGTTAAAGGACTTCAAGTCTTGGAAGAAAGCCTGTTGGATGCTACAAAATGTTTGCAGACAGGTACAGAAGCTTATCTTCCATCAAGCATTCAGCCACAACAACAGTGCAATATTTTAGATCAGACCTATCATATAAAATCCAAAGGAAATACATTGAAATTTTTGGGTATAATTCAACAAAATGTGAAAACACACAAGTGGTGATGTACTTTTCCAAGGCACTGTAACACTGACAGCATCAGCACACAACCCAGTCAATGAGAACTTCTCGCCTTGCTGTAAGACCTTTAGCTCAAGCGGCGTCTGATGGATCCCAAACACTGCAGAGCCCTCAACGGACCGCCATCAGCTCTACACTTACACTGAATTACACTGAAAGAATTCTTGTCCCGGTCATCGGTGTTAAAGGTCTAATTAGTTGCTCATGCTCTGAAGAGCGTAATTGTTTCTTCGTGTGTTTGTAGTCTTCGCCGTGATGAGCTCTGATGCTGGAAACCATTAGCAAACTTTAGCGGGGAGAAATGGAGCGTTTCCCCCACTCTGAGATCACTCTCAGATGTGGATGTTCAGGTTAGGGTCCTCTCAGCTCATGTGTATGGCATTGGACAGAAAAACGTCCAAGCTCCCAGAAACACTGGGCCCCCGCTGAGCTTTTGATCTGTAATAAAGCATCATCTTCTTTCACCACTTAAAGTTTTATTTGAGGAAACAGGGCTTAGATAAAATATGCTTTTCAAGAATAGAAAGAGCAATTTTACGGACTTCTTAAGACTCCAGCATCTCTATAGTTTTGCACTTTCTCCTCTCCTTTGAAGACGTGGCACCACATGTGATGAAATCAAGCTTGTTTTGGATGCTTTCTGATCAAAAGCAGCTCCACAACAAATACACCAAGTGTGGTTGTCAGATTAAGATAAAATTTTGTGAGTCATGTTGACACCGTCACTACAACTCCATCAATCAGTCCCAGCTATATCTGACTTCATTAGGAAACATTGTGAAATGAGCAGTTTTCAGAAGATTTTCTTGCACTTCCATAATTAGAGCAGTCCTCATGACAGTATGTGCGTGAGGATTGAGAATTATATTCCCAAAGTGTAATCTTTGGCATGATATGGACACAAATGAACGGCAGAAGTTACATCATGGTTTGAAGTACGCGTGTGGCCCCCGATAGATGAACACTGCATGCTGTTTGGAGCAAACTTGACACAGAAGTTGTTTTTGGAGAGAGTAGCTTCAGCGAAATTGTATCATTTGTCCTCCCACATCACCGGAAGAGACCGTTGGTGTGTGTATCATGTTTTTTATTTTTCACTTTTCATTTTGCACACGTGTGTTTTGGCCTGTGTGACTTTGTTGGGAGGATGAGCAAAGGCAGTGGGAGGCGAAGAAGAATGCTGTGGTTAGCTCGGTGTTGGTTATTGTGCAGGAAATGTGACACGTTTGTTCGCACGTACAGGGACACACGCAGACTCAGAAAGCGCCGCAGAGCTGTGAAACCACAGCTCAATGACCCCCAGCTGTTAGTTTGCAGAGATTTGCTATCAGTGTAACAAACCATAGTTCAGACTCTGAAACCGTACAACCCAAAGGGGTAATTAAGATCTTTTGACATGAAGCTCTTTGGAGATGTTGTGGTCATTTTATTTCCAGCTAACTGGTTGTCAAACTTGAGCTAAAGTGAATTCATGCCATGTTATAACATTTCATGGAGATTCATGGAAATGGCACTTTATCACTTTTGCATTAGAAGGTTATTTACATCAAAAATGAAGGGATGTTGTAGAAATGAACTGATCTTAATTTGGTGACTATTTTTTAACAACTAAGTGGTAAAAATATAGTAGAAAAACATCAAAAATTGTTTTTCTTTAGCCCGCCTGGCATGAACGGTGCTGGATTATTTATAACATAGCAAAGGTAACATCACACCATCTGAGAGAGCCCTTGCTGTAAAAGAGGGGTTTACTAAATTCACCACAAAGGCAGGAGGATTACATAGTTGACATTTTAAGCTGTCTGATACCTGATATTAGTGATCAGCGACTTTAGCTGGGCTAGCATTACTAACTGTAAACATGAATATCTGTGTATGTTCCCTTTGAATGTTGAACCTTCTGGTTTTCACTATATTTGTCACAGAATCACAAAAAAAAGATTATGTCATTGATTATTAAGAAAGGCACATGTAGTTGACAGCAAATTTTTAAAGTCTCATTTCCTATCAGAAATACATATTTTGGTTCAACAAAAAATAATTTTTTAATCAAATTTCTCTCAGTTATGAATAATTTTGGGCTTAACTGCACATCCGGTTGTACTCAGAGTAGTTGATATGAATATGAATCTAAATTAAAAACACCGCAGCCTATTGCTTGATCCAGCCTAGCCTTCATTTCCAAAAACGCCACATTATTTGCGTCCTCACTTGGTCTCCATATTGTTCTGCTTGCCTCATCAACCGCTGGTTATGCGGCTGATGAGGCGACTCAATAACAAATCATCTTGTCATCTTCCAGAAATCACCAAAGCTTATCCTAATCTCCGTCGGACCCTTACAAAGTCAACTGAATTGTAGCTTCTAATGCAAAATCACTTTGCTTCAGAAAAAAAGTTATATTTTATTTATTTTTTTCTGAAGCAAAAAATGTAGGTCACACCCATTCCTGAATTTGTTTGAAAGATTAGTAAACCATAGTTAATCTCAATCATAAAACTTTTTGTTTTTACAGCCCATCCCTTTTTGCTCTAAATACTTACCAGGTGAAACTAATTTATATCAGGCTCTAAACCAAGACATGCTTTAGGCTTTTAACAGCTGTCTAATGTTGCACAGGTTTAAAAAAAAAATGCACAGACAGGAAGATTTATGAAATTGTCTTTAAGCCTGTCCTTATCTCCCCAGTAAGAGTTGAACTCCAAAATGAGATCGTTCAGGTCGGATAGCAACTCTAGGTACATCAACACAGATTCCCATGTTAAAGATTCGGATATATCAGTTTGAAACGCAAACATTATCTCCAGATATTCTGTTGTCTGGCCAGACACGTTCCCAATCTGTGTAATGATTCTATAGCAATATTAGCAGACCAAACGCTGTGCATGGAAACAGCCTTGATAATGTTGTTTACCGGCGCCGAGCACGGTGGCCTTGAGCAAGCAGTGATGCCGTTCATAAATGTGAAGCAACATTGAGCCAATGAGCAGCGACAGAGGTCCAGCATAACAGCCGGAGGAGAACAGGTGATTTATTAGGAACAGTGTCGTGTGTGCGGCCCTCTGCTGTACTTTCAGCCTTGTTTTTCCAATCTCCATCTCATTATCACTGTGCCCAACACTCAGTCAACAACTCACTATATCTCCACCGCAATAAATCAGCTTGAAAGCCTCTGCCGGACTTGGCTGAGCGTTTGCCTCAGCGCTGGGCTTTATAAATCTCTTATCTTTATATTTATTGCACATGGCCACGTCAGCTTTGTCTGAAGAGCTGAAAGTGAAGTTCACAGATGCAAATTAACATCCTGTGCATGTGCGCCTGTTTGCACTGGTGTGTGTTGCACCTGTAAGAGACAGCAAGAGAGAGAGAGAGAGAAAGAGAGAGAGAGAGAAAAATGTTCTGCACTCCATCTTGCATACCTAAACGCAAACTATGTGTATCATCACTGAGAAGCACAGCTACTAAAACATTAAAGCGCCGGCCAGGAAATATCACAACCTGTCACAATAGAGAGAGATGATGCTGTTAACCCTCAGCATGTATTAAATCTATTGCACTGAGGTCATGTCTCATTTTCAGATCTGTATCTCTCCCAGCTCAGATATTGTTGTTTTCTTTTCCAGCCTCTGTTCACCCAGGAGAGAAAAAGAGAAGAAAAAGAAATCTTGTTGAATTTGAGGTATAGTGTTTCACACAGAGGGGATTTTAACTCATCCTGTACTTTTAGGAGTCCCTCTGAAACCGAGAAAGGATCTGGTGTTCTTGGAGCAGCCTTCTGGTCAGCTGGAGATCCGCTGGTCGTCCAAGTTTAATATCTCAGTCGAGCCGGTCCTCTACGTGGTTCAGCGACGCTGGAACTACGGCATCCATCCCAGCGAGGATGATGCCACGGAATGGCAAACGGTGGCCCAGGTAGGAACCAACAAATGGAGCACACCAGGAAGGCCTCTGTTCGCGGATCCCGTAAACTCTCTCCGGTCGTTGATTCTTGTAATCAGATATGCCTCGCACTGAAGTTACAGCTTCCCTTATCCCTGCATGCGTCATGCTACAGCTGTGAAGCTGCAGAGTGCCAACAGACTGTTGCACACCGATGCACATTCCACACAACCACGGGGTCTTTGAAAGTTTGGCAGGGAGAAACACAGAGATGACTGATGTGGCAGCAGGCTCACATTGGGGCTGTGACCCTAGGTAAACCCTGACCCCTGTGGTTTGCTCTCCCCCCCTACTTCTCCCCCATCTGTCCCTCAGACCGCAGAGGAGCGCATCCAACTTGCTGACATCAGAGCCAGCAGATGGTACCAGTTCAGAGTTGCAGCAGTCAATGTCCATGGGACTCGCGGCTTCACTGCACCAAGCAAGCACTTCCGATCCTCCAGAGGTATTTCTGTCTTTGTATGCATATTTACATGAAGGCCAAATTACGTTTGACACCGACTGGCCTTCATTTGTTATGTTTAGGAGTTTGGAACAGGTGGAAACTTTTGGAAGGAGTTTAAAAAATCTGAGGCAAACATTAACCCAACCTAAAGAAAATGACTTTTCTTTTTCTTTCTAAAAGGCTGCTTAAATTCTGCCTTCATGGGATTAAAATGACAAAGTGACAAAATGTTTTATAAGCCCATTTGGATTAATAGCTCATTTAAAGTGCCTTAAATATCTTGAAACCTTTCACATTTTGTCACATCTCAGCTACAAATTTAAATGCATCTCATTGGATCAACTCAAATTGTCACATAGTTGTGAGGTGGAAGGAAAATTGATTCAGGGTATTCAAAATTTTTACTAATAATCTGAAAAGTGTGGCAAGCAATACTTTGCAGAACCACGTTACACGTTGAGGAATGTTTTTAACAGCTTTACACAAAATGTAAATTAAATGTTTTCCCATTGTTTACAAGTAGCTCTTGGTGAATGCTTAGAGTTGTTAATACGCTTTTATGGCAGAATTTTTCTCGATTTACTTCCTTTTATCTCAGCATCAACTCTGACTAGCTTTCCTGTAGGTATTGGATAAAATCATCTCTGCAACATGATGCTACCACTACTGTGTTTTAGCATTGGAAAAGTGTGTAGAAGTAGCTGTACACACTACTTCAAATTCAATGTCATTCAACCATTCCAACACATGAGCTTTGGATGTCTGTAGCTCCTCCAGTTATCATTCAGTAATAACTGTGTCAAAGGGTAATGTTTCCATTGGATTTTATTGAGAAGTACCTTCAAACTATAGAGAAATCCACACCACACTTTTCATTTTTATGTTGCTTAAAATATGTTCAAAATAGAAGAAAATCTGTGGTTATAACAAGTTGAAAAGTTAAAGGGGTATGGATACTCTTCTAAGGCACACCAGCTGACAACCTCAGATTGATGGTTCATTTTTATTTATAGAAAGTAATGGAAAGTAACAGAATGACAAGATCTGTATTGTAGCTGTTATAGCAGCCTGAATAAGCTGCCAATGTGCCTCAGTAGCAAATAGTTTCCTTTTAAAATAGTTTAGTACATCTTTATTGCCACATCTTATTTTAATTTCAAACACTTACATGCAGCTTGGTAGCTCCCTTGGTAGCAACTTCAGCACAAAAGAGTGTTGTTGTAGGTGCAATCTTTACTGAATAAATTCTGATTCCATCTAATTTTACTGTCTGACACATCTTTATCCAACTTCATAAATAGCCTTGCAGATGACATTCGTTAAAGTTACTGTTGGATCATTTTGATATCACAATCCAGTTTTGTGGACATACCGTTTCCTGTGATTAATAGCTTTATTTTCCATGTAGAAGTAAACCAATATGCCTACAGTAATGCCTGTAGCACCACTGAGATCACTCGTATATATCATACCAATAACATACATAACAAAACGGGATCGCTATGACTTGCCATGTTCTGCCAAATATTTGGCTGTGTGTTGACCTGTGCTGTAAGTCCTTCATCATCCTTTTGCTTTTCTGAGCATTATGGATGGCTGTCAGACAGCGAGACAGACACCAGGTGGGGGATGGACTGTGCTGCAGAGATGGAAACCGATCTCCAATCAGGCCAATCAGTGCCAGAACACTGATAGATTGATGAGACTTGTCAGGGATTTGATGAAGTGCCGGCCATTCTGTCATGCAATCGTTGTTTGTGTAATATGACCATATCATCTGAATGCAATTTTGCACGACCGTACTTTGTTAGGGCAATTTGTAAGAACTGACTGCTTATTTATCTTGCACAGCTGACATGAAGCAGTTTTAAAGACTCGATGTGTCCAGTTGGTGTTTTTGGACCTGATTAAATGTGTTTCAGGTGGGAGAGGTCCCTGGCAATGGGAGCCAAGTAGGTTGTGGCATGAATCATTTTCTCATTAAAAGTATCGCTCCCTCTCATCTGGCGTGCGGCTCCGGTGGTGCGCCTCCGCTGAACTAACATCCGGCGCACATATGGATCGGTTTGGGGCCAGCCTTACTCTGGGCATCATTCATGCACAGAAGTACATTAATGCTGGACGTGGAGCCAAAGTGAGCAGCATGTGTTTGTTAACCCTCGACCTGTGCTCTCAGTGGGGCTGAATGCTGTCGTGAACATGACATGACACCTGTCATAACATCACAGAGCAGATTGTCGGTGGAGCTTGTTGCCCTCCTCTGTCGGCCACAGTGCCGGGTTTAGTTGTGAAGCTCTTCATGGTCTGTTGTAATTCCTACCTGAAGTCAAGATTGCTGGCGTGGCACAGAATTTGTCACAAATGTCCTCTTCATAAGCGTGTGGGCTTTTCTGAACGTGATGAGAAAAAACATGAATCTTCTTTTTTTTTCTTTTTTTTTTATCATAAATATTCGAGATTTTAAAAATCAGTGTTTTTAAGAAATAGGCATGAAGTTATTCATCCCAGATTTGTCTTGCCCATATTTTTCGGTTTTCATGCTCATCTCAAATTAATGGTGGTGCTTATGCAAAGAAAGCAATAAAAATTTTTACTTGTTGTGTAAGATGACTCACTAATGTAAACCTTCTGAATCTTAATGCATTTGTGATTCAAATGCATTTGCATGGATACAATATCCACTTTAATATCTTAAAGTGGATATTGTATATATTACATTTGCTTCATCACAAGTTTTTACCAACGTATTGAGCTCTATGCGTTTTCATTTAGAAGGGCAGAGAAACATTATTATCATTATTTTGATAAAGATGCTTTCTTTGGTGGAACCATAAAGCCCGGCTGGCTAGCTAAAGTGGGCAGAAGAGAAAAGAGTGGTGAAAATCTAAAGTCTGGGTTATACTATAACTAAAACAGAAGCTAGAGTGCTTCACAAGTCAGACTTCACTCTAAATATATTTTCTTATATTACACATCTGGTGTTCACAGATAATGAAAGCTGTTTTTTTATTGTTGCTTTGTTCCATAGACCCTTCGGCGCCTCCTAACCCAACCAATCTGCGTGTCACCAACCTGACTTTGGGCGATGAAGGCACAGTGATGGTTCGTCTCAACTGGAGCTTGCCAGAGGAGCCTGATATTCCCATTCATCACTACAAAGTGTTCTGGAGCTGGACTGTGCCCTCAAAGTCGATGGTTCCATCCAAGAAGAAGAGGAGAAAGACCACAAATGGGGTAATTCCCTCTCTCGTTGTTTCTCAGTGTTGTCACAGTTGGTATCATTACCCTCTCTGTCTTCACTTCTTTGGACATCATGCAGTGGAAAAAAAAGACAAACAGGGAATAAACTTTGCGTTTTTCAGTCTCACTTAGCAAAACAATGTGTTACATTGTTTTAATTATTTATTCTGATGAAAGAACCCTAAAATTATGTTAAAATGTGAAGGGTAACACATTAAGTTTGATGAATAGCCCTGTTCAAAGTGATAAATCATGTTTAACATGTCTGGGTTTCCTAAATATCTCTCTCTGATTTGTTATGTTGGCATTCTGAAGTGATTAGTCAAACTGATTGAGTAATTCACTTTTTCTAAAATGTGCTGTGCTTTATTTTATGTGATTTATTAGATAATTTTTTTGTACTTCAAACAGAGCTGAGCAGCTTAACGACTGCAGTTTCATAACTGTTCTCCCACTTCCTAATTTTTATTATAATTTAATAGATGAAATCAGCGTACGTAAGCTGAGAGCCAAACAGCGTTCTAGAAACAATCTGTAATTGTTGCATAAATATGGTGTTTAAAACAAAGTCCCATGATTTCTATCATTAATGCTCTTATACTCCTAGTAATTTTATTTAATTTAATTTTTTTGCATGCTATAATTCTACCAACTATTTTTATTATCCCAGAAAGAACAAATTCTTGTTTTATTTCTTTGACATGCCTGGTCAAGGTTTTTACAGCAAAGAGTTGGCACAAACAGATGTTTAAGGAAGCTTAAACACACATGAAAAATTACATGGGTTAAAAAAACTATTACGTTTGCTCCTTTTTTAATGTGCAGCAGTTTACTTACGTACTAATGTTAACTAGCATGTTTCCTAATTCAGCTCCTAATGTATTTCAGCTCTGTGCCCTGTAAGTGTATTTGGACAAAACTTTCAGAAAAGGTTTTTCTACAATTTTAACACACAATTGTGTTAAAATTGTGTGTCCCATCGCACACAATTAAGCTGTAGCTGTAGCAGCCAAAACAGACTTCTAGCACAGTGCATTTTATTGTGCAGGGTGAAAAACACTTAGACTCCCAAAAAAAAAAAAAAAATTCTATATATAAACAACATCCTTTAAGCATGGCTAAGTAAACAGTAGCAATCTGGCAAGATGAAGGTACGACTGTCTTTAACAATGATATTATGCTGTTTGAATTATTGAAAACTACATCACCAAAAAGAAGGCCATAGAAAGCATTTTATTTGTATTGTGCAGTAAAAATATATTCATTTGCAAAACTAGATTCTATTTTTTTTTCTTAGACTGTGTTAAAATTAGGAGTTTCATGAAGCTGTCTGTAGCAACACATGATCAGATGGCACATGTGTCTCACTATCACTGAAGAGTATTTGATGACAGACCCGAGCAGGAAGACGGATTGTCTAGACAGTACACACACACACCTATAGATTTTTTTTTCTCCTGAATTAGTTTTTAAAACACATAGCAGATGTGGCACAGAGGAGATAGAGGTGGGAGACACCAGACACTGTTGACACATGTACTACTGGTTTCCACTTTGGCACCTCGGGGGCTTTGAAAGCAGCCTGCTGCTTGAAGAATGTCAAAACACACGTAGTCAATAAGAGGAACTCATCAGGTTCACGCTGACGGTGGAATGCTAGAAGTCCAGCGCAGTGAAGAAGCCCTGGGAGGCTCTGATAACACGGCTCTCTCACACGGCCCCCTGGAGGCTATCTCCCTGGTCACGGTACCTTCCTCAGCTCCAGATGTGTTCCTGATACGCAGGACTTTCCCACACGCAGACACTGGGTGTGGCCAGGTTGAATCAGAGCTGGTACAGTGATAGGACTTTGAAAAGGCCTCTCAAACAGACTTATAGTAACAATAGATAAATCTAAAAGTGTTTGCTTGTTTGTTTTTTCTTCTTGCAGGCTCAGAGCTGGGTGGATCTGGAGGGGCTGCAACAAAACAGCAGTTACACTGTGGAGCTGCAGGCTGTCACATACTGGGGACAGGTGCGCCTGAAGAGCTCCAAGGCCTCGCTCCACTTCAGTACCTCTCAGAATAATGAATCAGGTAAACACTCAAGCTGCTATACTATTCTTCATTTGCACATCTACATGAAGGCATTTAGATGTAGCTTTCTTATTTTTCAAATCCTTTTGGTTTGTATTTTGTTCTGCCTGAGGCTTGCAAAATATGGGTAACCAAATCCCCACATCTTTATCTGTGCTTGTTTTGTTATGCTTGTCAGCTAATGTCAGCTTTCATTGGAGAATAACAGCATGTGTTAATTTAGCTTGTTACACATAGAATTTAAATGAAGTCTGTACAAACTGCTAAGTCCCCTTCAAACATGAAGCTATCGCAGCGGTGCTGTGGACCGCTGCTTTTGATTGGCTTTATAATCTCTCTAGCTGCAATGATATTGCAAATTTGGAAATAAGTAGCTGGAAAAAGTTTACGGTACAGTTTTAGAGTAATGTTTAGAGAAACTGATGCCCATTTTAGTCAACGGCTGGTGTGGCTAGAATCACAAAAAGAGAAGTCTTCTTGTGCATATTCATGAAAATGCAGTGTCCTGACCTTAACGCTAAGATTCCCAGAAGGCTGCCAGCATTTTTTTATATGAGCTTTTATTCAATGGCAGATTGAATAAAAGCTTGCAGCCTGTACGATGTGCAGATATGCTTGAAATGTCATATAAAATATAGTTCCCTTTTATATAACTTCAACACCGCTTTTCCTCCACAGACAGCTTTAAATATCACATCGATGATAAACGTTGTTGTCTTTGACAGTTTGTTCTTCAACAGCAGCTTCCAAAACGAAGAGTGTTGTTCTCAATTAGATCTGCACAATATTTTCTATTGCAATCCCAACATCTTTGAGTGCAATATCCTTATTGCAACAGACAGCAAAATATGGGGGTTAATATCAATCGACACCGTCATAAAAATCTTCAGCAGTGATGTAATGATGCATTACATGGTTTCCAGATGTTGTGCAGCCGAATTATCAATGCGACCTCGTAGTGATTTATATCGGATGTTTGACTTCCAACCATTATCCATTATTTTGTCGGTACATCATTTATTATTCTGTAATTATGTACAGGTTGGGGATGAGAAACCTATTTTAGATCATTGACTAAAAATCTTTTTGTAGCTTTTAGTTGAGTTTACATTGGCGAAGATTAGAAATGTAGTTTCCCAGTTGCCATAAAGTGCTGCATTGGTGGGGCTTCAAAATGGAAAAGATAAAGCAAAATTATAACAGCTAAATCTTGAACTCAACATCTCAAATCATCCACAAAGAAACCCGCTAGATTTGCATGTTCTGGTGGAACGTAAATCGCAATGCTAGGTAGATTTTAGCCTCATACAATGATGACAATTTGAGCCTGGATATAGTGGCAGTAGATTTGTTAAAACACACCTGGCAAAATCCTCCTTTTGCTTCTGTCTTGATTTGTTTTACTTATGATAAGAATTGAATATCTCTAAAATTACCAGAAGGGCAAACAAACATAGATAGGACAGGTATACTGTCATCATGTTGACATTCACCTGTAGCTGGTGTTCATGCAGGCATCAAGTCTAAGTGAGAATGAGCTCCTTCTTTTGCATGTGTGAACTTCCAACCTCTGCAGTTACAGAGCACCCATGTATAAAGAGATGTTTTGTTTTTTTATATTGCTCACTGCTGTGATCATCCAAAGTCATAATCATGTCTGTTACCATGCTGAAGAGAGTGCCATAACATAGTCACTGTTGTATCTTAGCTACCGGAGCAAACACTTCTCTCTTCTGTTCCCAGCAAAATCGAACCACAAATCCAAAAAGGAGGAGATATCCCCTCTGGGTTCGACGTTGGCCAAACGCCCCTCTGGGCCTCTGGAAGTGGGCACACCCTTCTACCAGGACGGTCAGCTCCAGGTCCGAGTCTACTGGAAGAAACGGGGAGGTAAGCGCTCTGTTTTTCAGCTTTACGCCCACAAAATTAGCACCCCGTCATGCCCATCAATCACTATGACTCATGTGCACCGCATTAAGATGTTATGACTGATCCTCGCTCACTTAAACAATGGTGGATTGCGCTTATAAATGCGGTGTCAGTGATGTAAGTAAAGCAACGTGTCTTTGTGGGGGCCTTTGTAATTCAAGCGCTCAGTAGAATGGTTAAAATCTTCACACGGACAGTTAGGAAGGAGCCACCGTTTAGCAAAGAACAATAAACACAGAACCCGAGCTCAGCTGTGTTTAATAGATTCTCACATTAGACTCGTTTCATTTTACAAAAAGCTGATGTCATAGGGAGTAGACGCGATGCCGGGTTCCAGCACCACGAGGGGTTAAAGCATGCCTCTCCCAGCGGAATCCATTCTCTTAAAAGTTTTCAGCTAATACCGGAGTGAAAGTATGGAAACCCTGAAAGCCATGGTCTAAGGGTAACCTGTCAAGTCCCATTCACTGCTCTATGTCATTTTGCAAATATATGTCATAGCCCGGGCCAAACTCCACATCCTTGAGTCAAGAATGTGAGCCCTGGCTGTAGGAGAGGCCTGGTGAGACACCAACTGCTGAATCAGAGCGAGGAGAGCAGGGGAGCAGGGCTGGCGCAGAGCTGTTAGCGAGGTTGGCCTGGACTCACTGAGCTGAGTGATGCTGACAAGGATCAAGCGTGGCTGGGGAATCGCTGCGTTGCAGAGCAGAGTTAATCCAGGACCTGTTTCTTGTATTGTGGTCCCGGTTTGCGGTGAGTGTCCGCCGCTGCCGCTCATCAGTCTGAAGGATGGCCTTGCTCTCAGCTAATGTAAACACACAGACACACAGATGGCCTAGAGAGCCGGAGAGTCTCTGGACATCTGGTTTGTGTGACGGACAGAGGGGACAGGTTAACTGAACCATGATTAAACTCTCACTCATTGTGTTTGTGATCCAAAGCAGCCTGGCCTCTGGATTGTTTCCAGCGGACTAAAGGGAACGATATTGTACTCCAGCTTTGATAAAGTATCTTCTGTCTTCTCAGCGCGCAGACAATACACAGCAGTTCTGCACAGCAGTACTTCTAAAGCTCGCCCCTTGTCGTGATTTATCAAACACCACTGAGTTTCTGTTCACTACCTGATCTCCACGTCCTATTTCTTGTTTTACATGGCTCTTCCCCTCTCCGTCAGCCCCGGCTAAGCCTATCTTGTTTATTTTTTCCCAATTTTCTCGGTTTGCTGTAATTCCTCTCTTCTGCTTCCAAAGAGCTCAGGGGCTCCAAGTGCCAGACCCGTGTCTAAGCCTTCAAAGGACCCCTTTTTATCTCCCCCACTGCAACCCAGGACCCTGCTGAGGGGTGAACGAAGCACAACTCAATTATTAATTGTGGAAGTATATTGAAAGAAAAACCCAAGCAGCACAGTTGAAGGAATTATAACCCATGTAAACCAAGATGAGGGCGATGATAAAATAAACACTGCTGAGAAGTTTACATGGAGGTTCTTGTATTTTCATATAAAGCGTCAACATGATCAACTTGACTTCATACTCCGAAGACACAAGAATGTTCAGTCTGAGATTTGTTGGCGAGGAACCAAAGCAGGAAGTTTATGTTGATGATATCACATAGATATGAACAGAGCAGGGCTTTCCCCCCTAAAGCCATTCATTAGTATGGACCCAAAAATGAGAACAGGAGATATGAGATTTTCCCATAAAGTGTACTATATCCTATAAGATACCCATCTGTGAATCATTTAAATATGTCAGAGTAGCATCACAGTGATGCTTTGTTGTGGAACTGCACTAGTAAATATGTCCAGATTTATTTCACAACAGAAGGACACCTGTTTGTTGTTTTCTCCGTATTTCCCTTAATTGATTGATAAAGTTATTGTTGTCATGTTCACTTTTCTACCCAGAGTATTTATTTTTTTTATGCATGCATATGATTTGAATTTAGGTATTTGGAAGTAGAGCTCCTACTTCATCATTCCCTTCACTTTGTGAAATGCTCTAGTTTTACCTCAAGTGAAACAGTCCACAGATTGATGCCACTGCATAAACGAGAGTTTAGACCGTTTCCTTAGAGTTGAAAGAACTAATCTTGAGTCATATTTGTAGGTAGTCACTTCATCCAGGAAGCACATTCTTTGGTTTATCTGACCATAAAACATTTCTCCAGGATGTAGCAGGCTTCTAAAACTAAACAGTCCATGACAATATTAAACTGGCCTGGGTATGGATAATAATGCTGGTGTTCAAGAAGTGATTACTTCATAAATCCAGTTAGATAAATTACTGGAGTCAATCATGTCACTATTATTAACTTACATTTCAGTTTGCCTGGAGAAAGTAACTAAAGTATGGAATCTATTAACTTTTAAAGTCTGATATGTATGTGCAGAGATTGGTGTTTTTAATGATTGCTAACATGTAACATGTTCATGTTTTGTTAGGGAAAATAAGGAGAGAGAAGATGGTTGATAAAAGTGGGGAACATATTACTGCAGATATGTCTGTTAAAAAAGAAAATGAGAAAAACAATTAAGTTAGCTGGCTGATTTTACTGCATGTTATGAAATTGTTATACTGTGCAATTTAAAAAAAATATATAGATCTAGGACAAAAATTATCATACATTTTTTATTAATTTAAAACTGAGATTTTAGTTTGTAATTTGGTTCCACTGTGTCATTCCTTCATTTCGATGTGTAGTCCTGAAGAGACATGTGCCACCTGCATTTTAGGAGTTTTTTTAAACCTTTTAATTGTCAAGAGACAAAAAAAGAAAAAGAGCTAACAGCATTTAGTGGTTAAAACGTTGATTCATTATTCAGTTTTATGGCTTATTAGGTTGACACCAGTAATCGTTGTTTACTTCTGAAGTATTTTTTTGTTTTGTTTTGTTTAATAGCAGTATGTGATTGCTTTGCAGCTTGTTAAATGCCAGACCCACCCTGGTGATGGAGCACTGTTTCATTATGAAGGCTTAAGGTTCTGCATACTGAGGTGGTTTTTAACATCCCACTCTTCGCCCCTCATTCTTCATTTGTTGCAGACCCCACGGTGAGTCGCTACCACATCCAGTGGATGCCTGAGTACTGCAGCCACAATGAGACCCGAGGCCCAGAGAAATCCGTCACACAGGTCAGTCCAACTGAAGTCGCCTCACAAAGCTGTGACCTGAAAAGCAGCTAAAGCCGATGCTGAGCACGTGCCTGACCTTTTGTCTGACGCTGAGAAAGGACCGCTCCATCAGGGAAAAGAGACCCACCGAGTGAACCATAAGACCTGTTATGTTGGGTTTGCACTGCCTGTTGTTTTCAGTCCTATGAGTCAGTAATTACGGTCAGGCATGTGGTTTGTTAGCCAATAAAACACTTAAGTTTAAGCATTGTTTCCAGGAATAGTGGGGTTATACGCCTCCAAAGGCCTCGGCCATGCAACTGCATGTGTCTCTGTCTGAGTTGTGTACGCGTAGAAAAGGTGGAAACTCAGCAATGGGTGTCTCTCAACCTAATGGAGGGTGTCAGAGCCTTTCAATCAACACATTCTTTGGGAAGCAGCTCTCTGGTTGCTTGGGAATATGTATTTTCCATATATCACCGAGGAGGAGTCCAGACTTGGGCTTTTATGTGAGCGCAGCGCCTCATTCACTTTTAATCAAAGCTGTTTCATATCAGAGAGAATATACACCCTCTCCTAAGGGACCCTCTATTAATGTAGGCAGACTTTATTACTGCGAGGTCTGGATCCACAAGTCAGCAAGATTTCTTTGTTCCCTTAGAGAAATTGAAAAAGTGTTAGCTTGTCTTTTTTTTTGTCAAGATCAATAAATGATTAAATCTTGAAATAGGTTTACAGTGAAAAGCTGTTGCTCTGAATTCATTAACCCACATTTAGGGGCCGTGAGCAAACTGTGGTTTCTGCATCTCATTTTATTCCTCATGTTCTTGTGGTTATGCCTTATTTACCCGTGCATCTCAATAAATTGATCTTTACTTTGATTATGGCTCACAGCTAATAACTCAAAAATTCAGTTTCTTAGAAAATTTGAATGTTACAAAAACAGAATAAAAAAGAATTTTCAATACAGAAATGATAGAACCTGGATTACAAAATTGCTGAAAGGAAAAAAATGTGCCGTATTCACAAAACTGATTAGCCGGAAGTCATGATCTTGTGTAGCAGTTCCACCTCAAATGCAGTGATGTAATAGACATAAAAACGTCATAGGGAAGAGAGAAAAATGAACAGACTGAAAAATATAACCCAGAAGGAATTTAAAGATATCAGGATGGAATAAATAAAAATAATTGTGTGCCTAGACACTCAGAGTACACTAGAAATGTGTTTTGGATTTTGCATCATACGTCCCCCTTAAGCAACCTGGGCTTCCTTATCTTAGAAAATCATCCAGCTGATCACTGCAAATGCTGTACAGTAACACCTGAGATCTGTTTGTGTGTAACTGAATGCATAATACATGATATTTAAGCTTCACTTTTTGAATGTAATTACATAAATAAATAGAATGTTTGATGATAGTGAATTCATTTCAGGTGCAGAAGCTATGATTTTGCGTTTTACGTTGTAAAATGTTAGGCTAACCTCTTCTGTGTATGTGTTCGAGGTACGATAGGAATCTGGGATGTGTTTCAGAGACCTAAGCAGGAACTTGATCTCCTCTAGTGCTGTGTATTAAATCATCTCTGAAGCTCCACACAGGGACTGACCCGGGTGACAAGTCAGAGTCATCAGGGCTGAAAAATCTGTTTCCTTACTCAGGAGAACTACATCAACCTTCCAGGTCTGCTGTTCTCCTGCAAGTACAAAGTCACCGTTCATTTGCTAAAGTCTAAAAGACGCTCCAAGGACGAGAGCACCACCTTCTTCACCCCATCCTGTGCTACCATCCGGAGCAAGACCCACAAACACATCCCCTGCCCGGGGGAGGGAGGTGAGGATTCAGCTGCCTGACACATGAAGGGCATTTTAAAATCAATCCACATTAGCAGAGACACAGAAATTAGATACCTTTGTGTCTTGTGGTATCAGCAAGACGATGGAGAAAATCTATACAGGGTTGAAAGAACAAGTCAACATGTTAAGCATTTTCTTGGCAAATGTGGATTTAAAGGTGAAAAAACGTCTGGAATAAATGCAAGCTTTTACATTTCCATTTATTTCTGTCACTTTTCTCTTTCCAGCTTCAGTCCTTCCAAAGGTTCTGGCTAAACCAGAAAATCTGACGGCCTCCTTCTCCATGAATGACGGAAACATAACGGGCAGCTTCCTGTGGCGCGTGTCCAGGGTGGCTCCTCACCAACGGATCACAGGCTTCCAGGTCACCTGGGCGGAGATCAACACTGAGAGCCGGCAAAACAGTCTGCCCAACAGCATCATATCCCAGTCCCAGATCCTGCCTCCGGTATGTTTAATCCTAATGGAACCAGACTGACAGTTTTCTCTTCACAGCATCAGCTTATTTTTGTTGCTTCTCATATGTCTCTAGAATGTGTACTAGCGTTGCCGTACACATTCCGAAAATTTTGCTGTGTTTGGAAAAGACGTCCTGTCCTCTGATTTTTAGTTAAGAGCATCTGTCAGAGGTGACAGTGGTTTTCAGATAACGTTCTGAGAACTCTTTGAGTGAATCCTGTGATAAGGCGTTGCCGTGCAGTGAGGCACATAGATAGATCAGAGGTAGCATTGCTGTTGGTTTTCCTCTCAAAACTCTTCATCTGCCTTCATGTCGTCCTCTTTTATCCTCTGGTGAGGTTCTTAAACAGCCACTCTTTGACATAATCTTCTTCATCAACAACACATTCTGCCTATCTGCACTCTGCCTCCTGAGCATGGCTATAAATAAAACCACCTACTAAACACTTTGTCACACAGGCAGCAGCCTTATGAAAACAAAGGCTTTGTTTTTGTGTCTGGCTTCTGCAAAGACAACTAATAAATCTCTGTTTCACAGCTTAACTTAAAGTACTGTCAAATTCATAGGGAATGGTTGTTTTATCTCAGCTGATAGTCTCTCCTTGGCTTCGTAGGATCACAATCTGCTTGTCGTATCCAATTTGCGGCCGACTACATACTACAGACTGGAGGTGCAGGTCATAACAACTGGAGGCGAGGGACCCGCCACTGTCAAGACCTTCCAGACGCCAAATATACAACCACTGGCACAACACCGTAAGTCACTCTTAGCCATGATATCATATATAAAAATTTGTTCAAAAACTTAATGTTCTGTTTAATTTGACACTACCTTTCTGTCTACCATTGTGTTTTTCACTATTAGTTTCTTTTGATGGCTAATTGATAATATGTATATTTTGTTTTTGATTACTTTGCAGTAAAGTTATAGAGGAAAACAGACTCCTTTTTACATTTGTGTACTATATTGCTTTGCTCGCTGCACAAATGTCAAGGTTGGCAAAAGCAGCACTTTTAATAAAATAGGTCATAGAAGGTTGAATTTACAGATTCATTGATAAGATGTTTCTGGCAAAGGTTGGACCTGCTGATAGCATTTGTTTTAGCTACTTTAGATCCAGCCTGACCATTCTGGATCCTTATGTTGGTATTCTGTTTTCACAATTAAGTTTTTTCTATGTACTCTAACTGCAATTAACATTTTTGCTAGCATCCTTACTTATGAAACAGAAACCATGTTGTCGAGTCTATCACCCCTGACAACCTTAGCACCCCCTCCTACCCACTCATTTTCTGCAGTGAGGATCTGAATTATCTTTTGAAAAAGATTTAAAACACAATTATTTATACCATTTTTGAAACTAATAGTGTAATGGATGTAAACATTTAATGTTTACAGTGTTAGAAAAAAAGCAGGCTCCTAATCTACACCTAACAGCAACACCATCGTATTAATGCCATATACCAAAATTACTCTGATTTCAAATAATAACTGATGTATATCTGAATATTTGTGCTTCAAAGGACCCAGACTCCGGCAGCACCATTCTCATCACCAGAAGCCATCACTGGAGAAACACTGAGTTTGCTCACCAAGGCAAACCCAACCCGACTGAGCGAATAGCCTGTGACTCTGTTCCTGTCAGCCAGGGAAGGAATGCGTGGAACCTCACAGAAACTCAGTTCGCCGGACCATGAAGTGGACCACCCCACCTCCGCACTCTCTCAGCTCATGAAAAATGGGTCTATCTTCTTCAGGCTCCACAATGCATCAGCTCCTTTTTACCCCCACACCCTCTCTCTCTTTTCACTTAGATGTCACCGGATGGGTTTGTGTGTGTACAGTGAAAGTTAAACTTCAAGGTTTCATATTCTGTGCTGCTTAGAGCACAGTCCTACCCCCTTATCCCAGCTCATCCCAGATTTAAAACCAAGTGATGAAATTTCTGGCCAAAAAAGATCCAATAACTCAGAAATTAGTTTTTGATCCCACTGTCGTGCACAACAAAAAAGACCTTTGATTGGATTTGATAAACATGTGGTTGAAAGCAACCTACTGGATGGTAGGGCGATGCCAGAGCATTTGCTTATTCTTGAAGAAAGAAAAAGTCGAACTTAATCTATTTATTTTGTGCTTACCCAATAAAGAGGCGCTTAGACATGCAGTCTGTACTGATGGATAATGTAACTAAAGTCCTTATTGTCTAACCCAGAATATTTCATGTAGTATGTTGCATGTAGTCCATTTGATTTTTGAACTGTAAATGAATTACTTGCTTCAAATTGAAAGCTCGTAATGTTTTTTTGCATGACAACTGTAAGCATCCTGTTGGCATGAAATAACGTCGCTGTGTTACCTCTTTTCAGTATGTTAGCAATATTTCATTAACAGATTAACAAATAATTATATTGGAAGTAATATGTCACGTTTATTAATGAAATTATAACGTGTGGAGATGAATTGTACATGTTCTTGGCTGTAGAAATATTTGTCTTGGAGCAGTCAGTGAATGTTTATATTTATTTATGTGTGTATTACAATGTTTGCTTTTTTTGATGTGTGTGAATGTGTTTGGATTTTATGTGTTGTAGTCTCAGATTTTTAAAATTGATAAAAAAAAAATATTGACAAAAAAAAATCTTGTAAAGACATTTTGTAAAAAAGGAATTGTAAATACAGTCTTATGTTACATGTTATTTTTCCATGCTAGAACTTGTACAAACTGCTAAGTAATAAAATAACTCCTAACCTGTTCCCCGTCACTGCTTGTTTTATCTGTTTCAAGAGCTGAGGACTCACTTTTGCTAAAAACTCTCGGCTGGTTGGAAGCTAAAGTTGCTTATTTTGGCTGATGTTCATCGTGGCAGGTTCTGCAGCATATTCACAGATTGGTCCAGGAGCCCAAGACACATGCTCTACACGTCCAAATAAACAGGTCATCTAGTGGATTTACCGCCACTGAGGCCAGTCGTTCGTCAACATTATGCTCAGCCTGTACAAGCAATTGTGTGTTTGAAAACTGATAAATACCGCATCCGCTTTGCAGCTTTTCTCCATCATAAAATGAGATGTGAAAATGCCCCCACAATGCTACATCCAGGAGTGTCAATAGGAGAGTAAGAGCCAAGTGTAAGTGAATTTCTGCAAAGGGTAATGATGTATCAATTTGGGATCTAAACGCAGTCCATGTCAAATACTTTGAAAACAGTATTGGCATGTTACTGTAGAGACAAGGATTTGTTAATAGGATTTCTCTGGCAGGAGAGGAAATATGTGTCCAGTTATTGAGTCAAAGTCATCTACAGGCTTTGACTCAACCTATTTAAAAATTTACTTTTTAAATATGTAGACATTTATTTTGGCGATCTTTGGGGAAAAAATTCTAGGTGCTTTCAGATTGAAGAACTATTCTTTGAGTGGAAAATTTCATTTATAACATACTTGTATATAGGCTGTTTTTGTTATCTATTGATATTGTCCTACCTAGTTTGGGTTGTGTGTATATATATATATATATATAT
>CAEFZX010029221.1:0-10694 GCA_903066825.1 Alfaro cultratus
CGACAAAAAAACCAAACCTGTTTAGGATTTTATTTGAAACATGATGGAACTTGACTAAATGTCATGTTTTTATTGTTTTTACTGTTGATTCTATGTTGCACCACTTTGAAATGCCTTGCTGCTGAAATGTGCTATACAAATAAAACTTGATTGATTGATTGATTTTGAAAATAGCTGATGATTAATCAAGCTCATGATCGAAAAACTAAATAAATCTTGTTTAAAAAGTTGAAAAAAGAGCAAAATACTGAGATTACGAAAAAACAAAGAGCTTAAAAATGGAAATTAGCTAATATTGTTCAAAGCATGTAAAATAGTAATTCTATGAAACTTATTGGATAAATCTGAGTCCAACATTCACCTTAAGGTAATTGCTATTTACAGGATGCTTTTTTTCCCCTACCCTTTCTTACAGTGTCTTGGTATTTTCTTGTCCAGAGTGGCTCTATAAGCCTCTGACAGTTTATTACATGCTACAGTGGTTATCATTTTAATTACAGAGGTGCTTAATATAATCCCGGTAGGCCCGCCTGTTAGCAGGCTTGTTAGAGTCCTGCTTATTATCCTCCATGCTGTTCCACACCCCAGCAACTGTCCTCCCAAATGAGAGGCAGCATAAACGGCCCTTACATACCATCCAGAATATAAAGACTGAAACCAATTTAAAGGACTATTTGCAGCTGGTGATGTTCACACAAAGACATTTATTGCTTAATCACTCACACACATTGAAGGAAAATTGCGTAAAAGAAAAATAAATTTAAAGCATACCATTGAATCGGGTTAGAGGGAACCAGTATTAAGACATTTTGTTGTAAAATAAATGAAATATGCAATGTGCAGCTTGACATTTTGCTGAAATCGCCTTAGTTTTACACTTACTGTTACAAAACTGCCAAAAATGCATAAAAGTAAATGTTATATTTGCTGAAAAGTGGGGCTGTGGTCAGTTTCAGAAGCCAGAATCTGGAGTACAAAATAGATACAGAGTTCGTTAGAAACAATGAAACCGCCAAACCCACTGGACAATTTTAGCAACGTGTGAAACATGTGAAAGTTGTTTATTTTATTGTAAATTTCCAAATAAATGCCCTTTGAAGAAAGTGTCAGTCATTAATATTACCTTCCCTCTTCTCACAGAAGGATATATTGTCAATTTATACTTGAAAACAAATAAAATGCATTTTAGAAGTCAAAATCTGGACTTGGAAGGTCCTATCCAACCACAAGATGAGATTCAAAATGGCTGTTACCATTGTGAAAGTTGCAAGAATCAACATGTGGTCTACATGGTTACGCTGCAAAACATGTTATCAGCTTGCATTACCAACTGTGAGGAGCCTGGCCACTGGGGTCCGCAATTAGCGAGTCCCACTGGCTTTTCCACTTTAACTACAACATCCTGACCTGTGTGACAAATTACAGGTAGCAGAATAAGGCAAAAACAACTGATATGTTGAGGAAAATCTGCACGAACCCATCTACAATCAGAAAAACTTCAAGAACACTGAGCTAAACAGGAGTAGGAGATGTTAGCAGTTGGCGTAAATTCAGCAGCAGCACCAACGTTTGTGTGGAGAAAAATATGGCAAAAAACCCAACAGAAATGAGTTTGAAAATAGGAGTTAACTCCAGCTAGCTAAAGTGGCTAAAAACATACATCTACTACTCACAGGCCGCTCCACACATCCCCAAGTTGAAAAAAATAAAATAAAATAAGCAATGCAAGAACTTAACAAGTATGAAGAAACTTTAATTCCTTTGGTGTCTGCAAACAATGCACATCTTAATATTAAAATAATGTGACACTCCTAAAAGACTGAAAACAAATCATGTGTAAACCCTGTTATGAGTGAAAATACCAATTTCACAATAGTTTTGCGGGATATTGATGAGATAATGGGCGGATAGCTACAGAGGCACAAATTACAGAAAATGTTTTACAAAAAGTAACAAATTGACAGGTTGATAAAATAGAAGGGAGACAGACAAATCAAAGACAGATCACACACTTACAGTGAAATAGAAAACAAGGGTTAATAAGCAAAGGACAAAAAATAACACTGTAAATACCATTCACTCATGAATACAAAGCAATCAATTATCATTAATACTATCATACCTAAGAAACACAGATTCACAATTTGCTGGAATTACAAAGCTAAAAGTGTTTCTACATGAAAGCATGTGTGCTCTTCCTCCTTTCTGGAACGGCGAAAGCCTTACAGTATCTGCAGGTTGAGGCACTTGGAAAGAACATGATTGTACTTTATGTAGCAAATTTCTTTTGTGCATTTGTTCTGCTTTGTGTGCCCGTATGTGAAACGGTGTCCAAAAAGAGCAGCGGCTTAAACCTCATCTGAAACTGGATCAAACAGGCTGGTCTTCAAGCCATGTGCCAAAACTCAAACTCTTACAGTTAAGAGTAATCTCTTTCTGCTCATCTCGCCAACAACTGTGAGGGAATTTTCAAAAGGAAGGTTGCAGTACCTTGGGTCTGATGATCAGGGCCGGCGTTGTCTGGAACTGCATGGAGTTCATGCAGCACCGCTGAGGATGGTGGGGAAAATACATTGTAAAAACTGCTTCTTGTTATCTGATTTTCCAGAAGTGACCTAATCTTGCATTAAGTATGATTTTCTCAAATTAAGTAAAAATGATAATAATTATAATAATAAAGATGGAGATGCAACTTTTATAGAATTATGAGTGTTCCCTTAAAAATACAACCACAAAACACTTAGTAAAAAATATTTAACTTATCAGTTGGATTACACATACAACTATCACTGCTACATTTGATTTAAAGGGAAAACAAAACATGAATATTCACAGTCAAACATCTTTTAGTGAGTTTTAGGCTCAGTCTTCCAAATGACAGAAACCTTGCACACACCACTTGTTCACAAAACATCATCCTTGATCCCTGGTTGCACAATAATACAATTATTCCATGATGTTCCACACAGTCAGAAAAAAGTCCCTCTGCTCTGCAGTCTGGAGGCTGACATCAAAGTTTAAGGCAGGCTAGTGATGTCCCGTTTAGGAGGGGGTCCGTCTGGCTTGCAGGGGGTGCTGTTGGCTTTATCTTCAAAAAGTAAAACTCTGATGGGGACAAAGAAAGAAAAAAAAAGGGATGAAACAGAAAGTAGAAAATACAAAAAGTTTTTCATAGTATCTCTGAGATGCATTGGAGATTATGAGACTTCAGTCAAAGGCTTTCAAGTCCTCTATTTACAGACATTTTTGTACTTTTCAAAGTCAAATATAAAAATCAAATATATCTCCATATTTTTCCACACTGTATCTTAACATTGAGACGGACAGCAACAAAAAAAATAAAACATACAAAAATCTGCTGAAATAACCATATTTTGTCCTTTTACATCACGTGCTACATAATTGAGGATTACATTTTCCAAACAATTCTTAAAAGTCAAACAACTTGGAACCAAAAATGATGCATGGCCACTGCTCAACAAATAAAACAAATCAAACTTTCTCATTTTCTTGCTGCAAAAAATTTTAATAAATTAATAGAAAAAAACTTTTCAAATACAAAAATTTGTCAATGTAAATAAATGCAATTTTAAAATGGATTTATAGAAATCCACTGTTACGGCTCATATGATGACAAATGGAAGTAATAAAGGGAAATCTAGAATAACAAGGAGGATAGCAGTTTCCACTCTACACAACACAGAAAAGGATCTGACATGAGCTATTTAGAGTGAATGCTTGCCTTTAATTTCCCCTTCTGGAAAACTCGGCAAAGCCCCACTAATCCCAGAAGGATCAATGATCCAAATGAGTAAAGCGACACTACTTTCACTTGACTGTTTTCGTTCTCCTCTCAACACTTACTGATAGCATTTCTGCTCTCCAGGACAGTAGTATGCCAAAACAGATGCACAAATGTGTTAATGGTGTTAACCCCAACCCCAAACTGAAAAAGAAACAACAAAAAAACAAATCCAACATAATCACTTGCTGTTATCAAACTATAGTAACTCAGTGTCCTTTGCCCTAATGCTAACTAAGCACTATTGTGGAGTCTGCCCGCAATTGTTTTCCTCGAACGGGAACTAAATAATTTGCTGTTCTCCCAAATGCTTTGAAGAAAAAAAAAATTCTGCTATAAATTTGGACCCTCAGCTTCGCCCTCATACTTCCTCCCTTAAAAGATTAAAACAACATGACAAAAGAAAGGCTTTGTAAACAATCGCTCTTATCAGCAACTCCAGTGGACTGCAGGCTGTTTAAAGAGCACACATTAAAAATGAGCGCACACAAAAAGTGGTCTTTTTCTGGTAAATTCACCCTGTCAAAGCTCAGATTTGACCTGGTATTAATTTAGGTCAGGCTGCTATTTTTAAAGCAAAATGTATTTACTAGTTTACCATTTTGCCCTCTTACAAACAGCATAAATAGACTGGATTTCTGGAAAGCAGAGCTTATCTTGCTAGAATACAAACGAGTGGGAAATAGAAGCAGGAAATTAGACTTTTATAAATAGCATGAAGTGGGATTCGGTGGGATTCGGTGGGATTATGGGATACGCTCCCAAAAAAATGAAAGAAAGAAAAACCAAACAGTTGAAGGCAAAGTAGGAAAAGTTTTGCATTCTGATAATGTTTTTGGGATTATGAGATTAGTCTGGGTTCTGGGGTCCAGTCAGCTTTCTGACATGCAGCAGCCATTCTGGCTATGGTTTGGCATGGCTGACCCAGCACACAGCTGCTTTAAAAGGCTTAAACCAGTTATATTAACCCATTTAAAAACTGAGCAAAAAAGGATCCAATGAGTTTCTCTTTTTTTTTTTCCCCCCCTCAGCTTTTACGCGACTGTCAGCGGTTAATCAGCCTAGACTCAGTTACATAAGCCTCTAATCGCAGCTAAAGCTAAGGGTGTTGACTGTGGATAGGCTTTCCAAATGGGTTTTGTTGCTATGGTGACTGATAGCAAGTAGGTAGTGACATCACTGCTCATCATGACTGATCCCACTGCCCCCTGCAGATTGATGAAGCAGGTAAATGTCAACACTGACCTTGCTCTGACATAACGCACACTGGTCATCAGTAGGTTAATCACAGCTGGCAGAGAAGCACAAGTATTTTTTTCCACAACTAATTCACACGTTCACTTACAGTTTGAGCACAGCGGATCGCTTGCCCAGCATCATCTTGACAAAGTCCCTGTAGTTGATGGTGTTGCTGCTGCCGCCGGTCACTTCGACGATCATCTTTTTCAGCTCCAAGTGGGTCTTGGGCACTCCCAGCTTCTCCATCATCTGCTTCAGCCCCATCAAATCTGAGAAGATGAAGGAAAATAATTACAGTAGCTGAAGTTATTTTGCCATCAGTGGATGTTATGTTAATAAAATGTCAAACAAACTGGCTCAAACTGATAAAACCAGTGTTTCATACAACTGAAGGAAAAAAAAAAAATATTATTTTTTTTTTTAGGGCAGTGCTGGACAATCAATTGTCCCAATAATTATTGCGATAAATTATAATATCATTGTGCTTAGACCACAATGATATTATATCATTGTATTTGTATTATCTTGCCAATATCAATGAGGTATTGATATTGGCATTGATATTGGCAAAATAATACAAGTTCACTCTCTCAAATACCAACAAACTTTAATTTTGCAAAGAACACTTAACACTGGACCTGGAAGATATTTTAAATATCCAAACCAAAACAACAACCAAAAACAATAGGATGTAAAAACACAACCAAAACCATAAAAAACTGGATTATGTCTCTGTAAGCAAAATTGACCTTCAAAAAATATTAACCATAAAGATGGAAATGATCAAGCTCATTTTAATTTAACATGCGTTTATAGCTTAATCGTTTATTGCGACAGGGTTTCTTGGCAAGATAGAAAACATTTAGAAAGCAGCTTTACTGTTACATGTAAGCATACAACTTGTACATAAATGTCACAAACAGCTTTTCAGAAATGAGATGCCTCAAACCTACAATGAAGGAATAGATGCTTATTGCACTAAAAAGTATCAGATCATTTACTGTAACAGATTCATAAATTAGGAACAAATAGAAAGTTAAGTAAAGTTTGACCATTGACATTAAGTAGTACTAATCAGAGTAATTAGTCTAATCCTACACCAAGAATGAAAGAGTATTTAGACTAAACTTTCTGATGAAAAGTAAGTTGAGATGGGATATTTAAAAAATAAAAAGCCAATGGTGTAAAACTACATGGAAAGCAACACAATTCTTCAGGTCATTCTAGAAGAAGCAGCTGGCTACTGAGACATGCCATCCCAGATCAGCTGCATGGCAGCTGTGAACGACAGCCACCTCTCCAAAATCTGGGTTTACCACAGCAGTAGATGTGAACAGGAAAAACAAAACTCAAGTTAGAACTACAATATCAGCATCTGCAGACAAGCTGGAAGCGTTCAACACCTGATCACCTCACATCTGCTATGGGCCGAGAGAAAGAGTCTCACTTTACATCGAGGTCACAACCGTGACACATGAGCCCCTCTGAGGCCAGACAATACACACACACAAACACGTAGTATTAATTACTGTTCCTTTCTGTCAACACTGCACTTTGGTCAGCCACGCTGACAATTGTTACGCGAGGGTGGCAGGTGCTGTATAGCTGGTTGTTACTCACCAATCTCTCCTTCATCATTCAGGTCAAACTCAGCATATTTATCTGCAAAACAAACACACACAGAGGGATTATTACTTACAGTGGGAGTTCAATCTCACCTCACACTCCACATCCTGTAGTACAAACAACAATAACTGAGCTGGCATTTGACTTCTCAGCAAAATTCTTGACACACACTGTCCACGGGTCACACTCTTAAGACTCTGCTGACAGTGAACATCTCAAAGTGAGAGCCATGAGCAGATGACAATAACAGGAGTTTGGGGAGCTTAAATACTGTGTGTTAGGTTGGGATCTGGAAATTACAGATCCCAACCTGTAATTTGGGATCTGGGATGCTTTTGCATCCCAACTGCAAAAGCAATTGGGATGGGGAATAAGTGTGGGCAAAAATCGATACCAATTATCCTAACGTTTGTAATTTTGGAGTTTGGAAGAATGCCGGAGTACCGTGGGGGAGCACATGCAAGCTTGGGGAGAACATGTAAGCTCCCTGCAGAAACACCCTGATTGGTATTCAATCCAGATCTTCTTGGAGCTATGAAACAGAACTAGCAATTCAACTAACTACAGAATACAGCATTTTTAAACTAATGCTAAATTCCAATAGCTTCATTATTTACAAATTAAATGAATGTAAAAATTGTCCAACAGGAAAACATCTTCACTGTTCTGACGATCTCTATTATGATTAACCAACGTATTTTTCTTTCATCACGCCACCACTGTTTGTGAGCTTTAGTGTCTCAGCCAATGAAAATATTCATCCACTGTAGAAATGGAGTGCAAGGAAAGACCATTCAACAGGCCAAATATATTGTTTAAGAATTTTAACATTCTTAAACAATGTTAAAATTGTCTAAATATTTTATTCAGAGTCCTTTGCGATTCTGATGTCGCACACAGATATTGTGATGACTATTCTGTTTCAGTATATTGTGCAGCTCTACTTAGAAACTTAGAAGTTGTTGTTCATAGTTTCTTTAGTTAATAGGTATTTGGAGTTAGATAGTATATTTTTAACTACGTTTGCATTGCCTTAAAACATCACATTTAACACTCCAGCAAGGAGGCATTTCTGTGTTTCTTCCCTCCTTCCACTTCCCTAGAAGACCCCTTTGCTCAGATTACTCTTGCTATTTCTGTCCCACAATAGGCGCTCTGTGTGTGTGTTGGAAGAGAGAGGGGGGGGGGAGCTGTGTTAACTGTGTGAATGGTTGGGGAAGAGGGACAGGACAATGCCAACCCTGTTCATAAACCCTCAGGAGGGGGCCTCCACGCACACACACGACTTTTTGAGAGGACCACTTGTTGTATTGCAGCCTGTTGATCATCTGCAGCCTCAGAAAGGGGCTCAACTCAACACAACTCAAGCCTTCAGTTGTTGCTCCTTTCTGGATTCCTAAGCAACTATTGCAACAAAATGACTAATGTGATGCAATGACTTTAGTTTTCGCTCATTTGAACATTTTGCGTCATTGAGGTGTACTTTGATTAGTGAGTTTACTCCCATCCACATTTTCAACCAACTGTTGTCTGAAGAAGCTTTCCATTTTATAGAGACTTGCTGATAAAATAGCTGAAGCGGACGATAACACAGGAGATCATTTGTGCCATTTTGGCCTGCTGACAAAGAATGTTTCCCATGCCTTCATAAGACTGGAAGACAATGGCCGAGGAACCAGATGGATCTGCAATAACGGCATCTTTTCATCTAAAACATAGTTTGAATTCCAATCATTATCTTTATTTTTTGGGATATTTGAGACTGGTAAATAGACAATTATATGTGCACTCAATGTAACTATATGCATATTTCTTATGAACTGGGATTACAGAGTAAGCAGAAGTTTTCTCAAAAATCTACACATAAATCTTAAATGAACAGATTAGGAAAGTTCATTAGTAGAGGTTTAAGACATTAAGTCCAAATTTGGGATGTACATAGGTTATAAGATCATGGTACAAGTACAAACCTTAGACTTATTTTTCTTCCTATAAAAATAATAAACTGAAAAATGCATTTGATTTGGAGTACAGTGTTTTCCTGATGACCAGTCAAGCGTGTGTCTTTCACCCAATGTCCACCGGAGATAGGCACCAGTTCCCCCTTTACGACTTTTACCAGATAACCAAGTATAGATAATGGATGGATCTTCCTATTTCAGTTAACTTGAGATCAAGTTAATTTAACTTAATAACCTCAACCAAATTGAAAACACACAGTAACTAGAAAACACCAGCACCTTGTTCTTGCCAGGTCTCTCTTGGAAGTGAAATTTTAAAGGTAATGAGACATTTACTCATGTGTATAAATAAGAGATATAAAATAAAGGACATTGTTGACTTGCAGCAATAGGAATGTGGGTTTGAATCTCAGCCTTTGTTGAATAAATTTATGATGTTTTCCCCATATAACATATAAACATGGGTTTCTTGCAGGTACTCCAGGATCACCTCCATGGTCCAAAAAAAGCTTATTAGGTTAACCAACTTGTGTAAATTGCTATCTGAGTGTGTGTGCACAATATTTATTTGTGCTGCCCTGGTGACCCATGTAAAGCCCAATGACTGCTAGAAATAGGTACCAGACTTAAAAATAAGCAGGCAGGTGTTCAAGCTTCTGTGCATCATTAGTGTTAGTCATTTTGCATTGCTTTGGTGTGGAGAGGCCCACATCTGCGAGTTCTCACAGGAGCAAACAAAACCCCATAAAAACATCTGTGCAGTCTCTTTTGGATGAGTGGAGTCATGTTACTGCATGTACCGACAAATGAGCATGGTGTGAATACAGTTACCGTTACACCTCTCCTGACTGGAATATGCATACCAGGGTTTCCCCCGGTGTATTGTAAGCCTGGCGGCCCGCCATGCTTTTCTAGCCCAGCGTGTGGCTCTGTCTTCCCTGTAAAGTTTATGTATGCTCCCGGTTGGCCGGTGCGTTAGTGGTTAACGAACCAGCACTAACCTCATCATGCAGGGTCAGCCGGTGAGGAGGTTTCACGCTCTCCTCATAGTCACGCTTCACGCTGGTTTTATATTATTTTATCATTTATCAGTATAATTCTTCTGGTTACACCATGCATCAAACCATATCAAATGCTTTGTCTACTTAGTCAGATAGAGTTAATGCGAGCGGCTGCGTGGAGATCAGAAAAACTCGAGCAACAAGCTTGAGCAGCCAGAACAGCTTCTGTGTCCCCTTATTAAAAACTCAATAGACAGAAATTAAAGAGCTACTAAAGCCACATTAGCAGCATTAAATTACGTAAATCTCCCGTTTGTTGCGCATCTCTCAGCACAGTGCAGCAGATTTGACTCATCATGCAGGGCTGGTCCAAGACTATATGAGGCCTTGGGCAGAATTTGACCTAGGGGCCCCTCTTCCTGCTAAAAACATCAGCACCTCTATTAGGAGGGGGAGTAGTTTAAATGGCCAACCTAAAAAGCAATAAGCTATAAATGCAGTTTAGTAATTTGTATTTGTGAACAAACAGAGCTCAAACTCAAAGATTAAACTCACAGCATCAGATTGTAGCTATGGTAACAAAACAATCTAACTGTTAAGCTTGTTCTTTGAAATTAAACTTGACAGCTCCTTAACATTTTAAATTGAAATGTTAAATAAGCCTCTGACTTAATTTGGATTAAACAGAAGTGCAAATAATTGATATTCATTTAAATTGTATTTTTGGATTACCGTATTTTCCAGACTATAAGTCGCAGTTTTTCTCATAGTTTGGCCGGGGGTGCGACTTATATTCCGGAGAGACTTATGTGTGGAAATTTACACATTATTATAACATATCACATGTTATTTTCACACTAAACCGCAAGAAGGCGCTCTAGGCCTGTGTTATTCTACCTTCGGAGAGGTAGAAGAAGTTAGCCGAGCTGTTTAAAAACGACACAGGACGAAGATTTCATTACGTTTAGTGATTTGGAGTGACACGGACGGTTTGGTTAACTTGTTAGCATGTTATTTATGCTATAGTTATCTGAATAACTCTTAATATGTTATGTTAACATACCA